>JAVSBT010056781.1:0-17122 GCA_033118115.1 Pharyngocirrus eroticus
TATTTGTTTGGGTTTTGGGTTTTTGCATTGAATTCTGTGGGATTTGGGGGTGTCCTTATTTGATGTTTTATTCTTTGAGAACTGGGATCAGACCACCCCCCCCCCCCCCCCTATTCATTTGTAGCACGTATAGATGAATCTTTCTTTTTTCTTAGTAACTTACTATAACCAGACAAATCATTGAAAGGAGATTTGAATTTTTTGCAAAGGTATAGATTATGTAGTCGTTTTTTGACGGTTTTCATGAAAACACTCTCCCGCCTATCAACAATAAAAACAGATACAAAAAAGTATACACAATATTAAAGTTATGACACCTAGTGATAGTATGAAGAACTACAAAAATGTATATAAAATTAATGAATAACAAAGCAAATTTGATTTTCGTTCACTTTTTTCAGTTTTCAAGTTTATGAATATACACGATATTTATTCAAGAAATTAACTGTAAATGGCTTAATTTCTGTAAATAATCAAGAAACTGAAATTTTTGATTGATAACTACAAAAATGATTACAACTACACTGTATTTACTTGGTAGGAGTGGTAAAAAAACCTTTTCAACAAAAACAACTGTCCATTTCAAGAATATTAAAATGCGACAAATGTAGGCAGAGAGAAAAAAACTATATTTCTAAAAATCCCAAATCCCGAAAAATCAAACAAGGACACCCCCAAATCCCAAATCCCATAGAATTCAAATGCAAAATCCCAAATCCCAAACAATTAGAATGTCCAATCCAAATCCCAAGAAATTAAATCTGAAAATCCCAAGTCCCAAACAATTAAAAAGGCCAAATCCCAAGTCCCAAGGAACTCCCTCCCCTCCCCTCATGACATGACATAACTTCAAATTCAATGGCGTCAATTTCTCTTGTCCCATCAGAAAATGTATGAAATGACTGCTCCCTTAACACAACTTTACCACGTGATCACTCTGAGAATGTAAGTGATGAAGACTTTTATGTACTTATTACTAATTCACATATAACATTATTATATCATTCTAGTTTATAAAAAAAAGATATATCAAAATCACATATCACAATTGTATTCAAATTCTTCAACTACAAACAGGTCTCCATTATATATCCAATAATGCTAGCAATTTGTGTGATTGGGTTAAAATAAGAACAATCTACTTTTTCTTGCACAGACATAAGCATCAAAAGTGCCTTTGAAGATTTTGACAAAAATGGTGGATTAATTTTTTTTTTTAAATCAGACAAATAGAAATTGTAAATATACATGTATCTAGATGTGACATTCTGATATAACACATAATCCTTTGCTCCATACTATAAACGACTATGCCCCAAAGTAGTTATCATTGGTAGCTATCATATCCATGGTATGTGACGTCACTGGAATCCCTCTCTCAGTAGTGGCTATTTCACAATCGCCGGGTACCCTAAACTTTTTCTATATTATTACCTTACTTACTAGAATTTACCGTCTATACCAAGGCCGATGAGATGGCAGGAGTGTTTGATCTAGAATTACATGATGGGAACGACAACGAAGAGGACATTTCAGATGATGAACTTCAAATTGATCCCGAACAGGTTGAGGTAAGTTGAAAGTTCCTGTCATGGCTACTTGCACCATACCCACAAAATTCTCCGCAGTTGTGTAAACCTGGGGTCACTTGACAACGATGATCACTCACACAAAACCTAGATTACCGCTAATTTCGTAGGTGTTATGGTTTTTCCGAAACCACAACTTTTTTCCAAATAGTGTCTGTTTAATATTCGCATTTGAAAACATTCCCTTCACTGCTGCGTTGGAAACTGGGAGTGATGGTTCCACAACTAACTTTTTTTTCTCAAATCGAGAAGCAGAAGCCACTTTTTAATCATTTAGGTCTACAATCTGAAATGATAATGAAACCCGTTGTAAGTTATGAGACCTTTGATGTCAAGGTGTTGAACCCTTACTTTGGTAAGAAGTATGGCTGGAAAATAATTATGGTAAAAGGGACCAAAAGGGCATCTCCACATGATCATTATGAATATGATATCAGTTAACTTGTGTGTAAATTCATTCACATTCTCAAACATGAATCAGACTACAAATGAATCACCAATGACCATTCCTTTGTTTTGTCATAAATAAAAACATTTGTTCTGTGTATAATATCAGGAATAGTTCAACCTTCTATCCCTTTGGTATCATCCCTTTCATTCTCCCGTCTTTGTTAGTTTGTATATAGGCTTAGTACATTGGAGTGAGTAGTACTAGTTTTATCCAAAAACTGTCCACTGAATTTTTGGATTCTTGGTCCTGGATTGTCCATTGAAATACAATTTTCAAGTACTTATAGTTATAAAGATACAATAAGATTGTTTTTGTTGAAATTTTTTACTTCATTTCAATGTTTGAAACACATGGACTGCATAAAATTGAAACTTTTAGAATTCCAATGTTGATTCAGATATACAATAAATTTCTAACATAGTAGTTATGTATATCATAGATATCTGACTTAATTTCTGCCATGTTTCAGTGCATTTCTAAATGAGACAGTTGTATGATTGATTAGGAATCTATGGACATTAAAAGTAGCATGACAGTTATACAACTTCACAAGGCGTTTTTGGTAAAGGACAGTACTACTATTAGAATTATGTTTTTCATAAATAGGTATTACTGATAAGTTATCAAATGGAGATAAAAAGGACTAGAGTTTAATTGCACGAAGTTTAAAGCTTGAGCACATATCAAATGATAACCTTGGTCTTTGCCTCTCAACACAGGAGTATTAGCAGTATACCAATGTAAATAAATTGAGAAGGGGGGAGGGCTGTTTGAGACAATGAGCGAGTCTGGCTGCTTCCAATCCAATGGCACTACATACATATTAGAAATCTGTTTTGTTCAGCTAGATTGATGGAGTTTTATGACTTTGTGTTGATGAAGACATTGAAAAAGAAGATTTTCCTTTGAGATCTACAAGGTGAATGCTATGATAAAAGTAAAAATATTTAACAATCTTTATCTTTTACAGGTATTCAAACTAACATGATAAGAATAAATAAAAGCCCAAAGGGAAACACTAAATTTAGTAAAAATATCTTGGAGAATACTGTGAAGAAGTTTTTGTCCAATGTCATTATCATTTTGAGGATTAACATACAGCCATGTTGCATAGGCATGCTTAAGTTCCCTGTTTTTGTTGACACTGTTTTGTAGTGTTTGATAATACAAAAAGCAAATCAGCTGGCCAGGGACCTTGTCTCAATGAATTTATTATAGCATGTTTTTAAGGTTGTCATGGGTCAGAACCGTCTGCTTCTCAAAACTGGCATGTTATTATAGATATACACTGCATTAGATAATAATCTACCAAAGCTTTGACATGCCTGAATAGACGCCATTGTGTGACAGTCTTTTTATTGCAGACATTTAGGAGTTGGAAAGTTATGAGAACCTAAACCATAGCTTTCATGAAGTCAGAAATTTGAATGTTATTGACTTAGTTATTAGATAATAATTCATAAAAAATACATCTATACCATACTGACTAGATCACAAAGTCCATAGCCAGAGACCTAACAAGACATGATAGTACAATCAGCTAGGATGACTCCAAATGAAATCCCATTGTATATGAAATGATCCCAGTCCAGGTATTTTTAACTAATTGAAAGCTGCTGCTTTAGCCATTGAAGTCTGGCTGCTACATATTTTATAGGAATCATGTGGGCTTGGTCATCAAAAACACTGCTGATTGTTCCAAATTTGGTTCCCTATCCCTTTTTTAATCATAGGTCCGTAGTGATACAGTAGATGTCAGTGAACAAGAAGAGGTAGGATACTCAAGATTTTGAATAGCTTTTAAGTTGCTATCAAGATTATGTTGGATACTAGTTAAGTCTAGGAGAGGAAACTCTTAAAAAACTGCCAGTGTTGGAAGGCTTATAATCATGTTATTTTGTTTGTTTGTGTATAGTGCAGTGTACTGGTCAAGATACCTGCACCTGTTTCAGTACATTTCATTTGTCATTCATTTTGTTAATAGTATTTTTTCTTTGTTCAGTGAACTTATGACTCCCATATAGTCCCCCAAGTTTTTAATTGTTTGCATAATACAGAATCTTCAGTTTGCTCAGCTCATCCACCAGTGAAATTAGTATTTCCTTTATGATAATACATTTTCATGTTGCTGAAGTTTAAATTTTCCGTTTTCAGTTGCAAGACTGTCATCATTTACAAAAATATATCCTCGCCCTATTCATTTTGTACAAATTGCGAGAAACAATTACATTTCTATTGTTTTTTTTCTTTTGCAGAAAGAATTTATTACTAATGGACCCCAACTTTTAAATATGCAGTAAGTGTTTATAGATTGCTCATCTTTAAATAACTGTTAAGTGTGAAATGTGATTCAATCTTTTTGTATTTCCTTAATTACATAAGTAGATAGAAATTAAAACTTTTTATACTGTATCACTCAAAAAAGTCATTTTGCTGTTTTAGTGGAGATGATGTTGAAACTTTGGAGCTCTCGGCTACGACAGTAAATCCACATGGGAACAAAGCAGGACCAGCTGATTTTGAACTTCTGAGACTGCTGGGTAAAGGAGGATATGGAAAGGTATAGAATAGAATAGCTGATTTGGCTAGTAAACTATGAATGTAACTACAATGATTATCGAGAGAATTCTTTGGAGGCTTTTTGATTTCCATTTTCACCAGTAACAACAAGGAATCGTGATCTAAAAAAGACATTTTCCATGTCACATAATGTTGTCAAATCCATTATTTTTGTAGTTAAATGGGCAAAATCTATTGTGAATACCATGATATCATCGGAGGCTTTAAAAAATGTATATAATTATACTTTTGGGGCTTCTGAAACAGAGTTTATAATTTCAAAAATGGAATATAGTTGTGGGAAATGCAATATTATGAAAATAGAGGGCCCTATGCTTTGTCTGGACTCTCTGACCGCTTTCCCCTGTAATACTAGAATAGTGTCCCTCCCCCCCCCCCCCCCAAAAAAAAAAGAACAGTTCCTGCTGTAATTTGCACATTGTAGACTTCACCACTTTATTGATTTGCATCAAGGAGACATAAATTTGTTTTAGTAGTCACAAAACAATGATGTTGAGAATCATTTTGCCATCTTGAGTTTAGATAATGTTTGATATAGATTATATGTATGTGGGAGGACCATGTAACAATTCTAATCCCTTTTTTCTTTCAGGTCTTTCAAGTAAAAAAAACACAGGGAAAAGACAATGGAAATATATTTGCAATGAAAGTATTGAAGAAGGTAAGCTGCATGAATTTCAGATAATTAAATGCTTGTATTGATGTGCCAGAAGATAATTGGAACATTGTTACAGAATCTGAAATCTTGACTATGTAATAGATAATTTGGACTTTTGTGAACCACCATTATTCTGGATTACATCTTGCGATACACTATCAGAATTAAAATATTTTAGCATCATGTGACTGGTAATTACTTTATAATACCATGTTTATCTATTTTTTTTTATGGATGTGTCCTATATTACTGGGACTGTCATATTCTGTGACACTAGTATAGCAAAATATGAAACCTGATTGGGAAAGAATGATGCTCTAGATATGAACCGGTTGACTTAGTAATAGAATGTTTGTAACTTAGCTTTCCAGTGGAAATTTACCAAAGAACTACCATGATCTTGTAAGAAACTGCCATGTCACTACTGGCAGATATTAGATTTCATCTCAGGAGAAAATTTGTGCTCTCCCAATCCATAATGGATTTGACTTGTAGTTATTTTGAAGTGTGGAAGGATTGATGGAGTGATATATTTGGGATTCTCTATTCTAATTTTCTGAGCTATTGACGTGTCTTACAGAAGAGGGGGTGGGTGGGTTGGGGTGTTGAAATGCTTTGGGTTTTACATTCTGTGACAAAAGTAGGGGGAAAACTCTGGCAGGTTTTCTATTCCCACTTTCAATTCTATATAACAGACTGTCATTCTGTCTGTTGGTATCTAATTTTGACTGCCTTATTGTAGGTACAGTTCTCTCTGTAAACTGGTATCTAATTTGACTGTGGTAGTGTATGTACAGTTCTCACTGTGGACTAGTATCCAATTTCAAAGAAAAACAACTCTTGTGCTTGAGGTCAATGTCGCAATGCTGATCTAGTTACTGGACAAATGTCTGGAAGTTAATCAATCATATGTGCTATGAATCGATAGCTAATGCAGTGTACATCTTTAGATTCTATGAAAGTTTCTTGCCATTTTTGTCAGGATAGTTTGTGTAGACAATTTGACACTTTTATTTTGATGCTTGATTGTTTCTAATGCTCATGATAAATGCATAGCACTAATGGTATTAAATAGTGAAATAATCATGTTGTTGTTTTTATCCTCTCCAGGCAACAATTGTGAGAAATGCAAAAGATACTGCTCACACCAAAGCAGAAAGGAGTATTTTGGAGGCAGTCAGAGTGAGTAATTTGTTATGTGTGAAATTTATGACTGTTAGTTTTGAATGCTTTATAATAAGCAGTGAACTTCTGATACATTAAAGATAATGACGAGTACATTCTTAAATATTATTTTTTTTCTTTTTCTAATTTCTTAATCTTATCTTGTTTCCTTTTTTTCAGCATCCCTTTATTGTTGATTTGATATATGCTTTTCAAACTGGAGGTAAATTATACCTTATTCTGGAATACCTAAGTGGCGGGGAGCTTTTCATGCAACTAGAAAGGGAAGGAATCTTCATGGAAGACACAGCATGGTTAGTAAAGAAAATCTTAATTTGATACTTGTTACAATGGCATAATTTTGTTTTGCTTAGCCCCACAAATAAACCCATTTTTGTAGACCTGAAGATTTTTGCTTTTAAAACAAAAGATGTTTTATTTTGCAATTGTTATGTTACTCTATTGTGCAGGGTGATACATGATACATGAGTTCTTATTTATAGATCAGGATTTTTTTAAAGGATCCTAAATAATTCTTCTACCTTACTTTGTAAGTAGGTTTCATTTATTGAATGGTTTGTCTTTTCAGTTTTTACCTAGCAGAAATCACTATGGCAATAGAGCATTTGCATAGTCAAGGCATTGTATATAGGGACTTGAAGCCAGAGAATATTTTATTAGACGCTGAAGGTAAGAATGAATCCGATTATCTGAATCAAAGGAATGGTATACTTCTTTTTGATTATTACAGTCTTGACAAGTTGTAAAAACTGGTAATAACTTCACACTTATGCTAGAAAGGTCAAAAACTGTTGAAATTGGAGAGTATTTTGCAAATGTACTTTATGATGAAACTGCTTGGTTTTTAAGGCGAATTGATAAGATAAGAAAGTGATGATGAAATCATTCAATAATTTGTTTACAGGTCATGTCAAATTGACAGATTTTGGTCTTTGCAAGGAATCTATACACGATGGTGCAATCACACACACATTTTGTGGAACAATTGAATACATGTAAGTATTGTTGGAATATTGTTGTTGTTATATCTGCTTTTGTATCTCTGTAATGGTGTGTTTTTAATTTTGAAAGATCACACCATTCAGTGTTAGGAGCCATGTAATATATTCAAAAGAGCCTGCCACACATCTTCAATGTATTTATTGATCTACCATTGATTGCTTTGAAACCATTGATGGACAGGAATATTGATTGGGTTACAGGATTGTACTTGACATGTTGTAATCAGTCTAGCCATAATCTTATACCAAGCTACCATTGTTGACACATACCATTATATTATAATGCCCTATAGTGGCGTTGAACGCTGTAAAAACAAATCAATTGAATTTTGGTTGAATCATATAAGAATTCCCCAGGCTGCTACAGTGACATTGTTATGTGAATTATTCTAATGTTATATTGATATTTTTACCAATTCAGGGCTCCTGAAATCCTAACAAGAAGTGGCCATGGTACAGCAGTGGACTGGTGGAGTTTAGGTGCCCTTATGTATGACATGCTGACAGGAGCAGTAAGTACTCATGAAAGACTATGAGCATACGTCCCTTGACCCTTAATCCCTTGTGTTCTTACTACTGTAATGTGTAATTTTGCCTGACATTTAATGGAATTATACATTTTGGAATATCCAGTCGGATCAAGCACTGTGAATGCTAACACTGCTTTATATCAGTGTAACTTTATTTTAATCTCTTCTATTACTTTCAGCCCCCATTTACTGCAGAAAATAGAAAAAAGACAATAGATAAAGTAAGTAGACAAATATTTTACTCATTCTTCCCTTCTTTTAAATTCCAACAGGAAAATAAACCTGTCTAAATAGTTTGACTATGATGCCTAGTAGTAAGAAATGTTTTCAGGTCACTGAAGTGCAAAATTATGTAAACTTGCCATGATAATTATGTCTTAAAACAGTTGGAGGAAGATGGGTATATTGTGATGTATCAAAATAATTTTAATTTAATCATTTTCATAATTGCAGATCTTAAAGGCAAAGTTAAATCTACCTCCATATTTAACAAATGAAGCTAGAGGACTGCTGAAAAAAGTAAGTTATGGATTTTTTTATCTATTGAATATGATCCTTGATTACCGTATTTAAAATTCTGACAAACTTTCATGACATCTATTTAAGTTTTATCTAAAACATGTGACTATTCCTTGGAGATGAACAATGACTTGTGAACCTGTAAGATTGAGAATAAGATCATTTCCTCTGTTTATTTCTTAGTTATTGAAGAAAAATGTACATGAGAGATTGGGATCAGGATTAGATGATGCCAGACCAATCAAAGCCCACCAGTTCTTTAGGCATACAAATTGGGAGGAGGTCATCCAAAAGAGGTTGGAACCACCATTCAAACCTTCATTGGTAAGTTGAAAAAGAAATAACCCAGAAGATAATTCTTTGTTATGTTCTAGGCAAGATTGATTGTATCAATTTAAACTTTGGTAATGGTAGAACATTTAAAATATTTGAATGGATTCATTTCTGTGACATATCGCCAGTATCCATGTAGAAGTGTCTCTTAAAACTATTTCCCTTTTTCTGTTTGCAGTGGACATTATTTTTGAATTTGTTAAAGTTAGGATCATTCCACACTAACAATTGTAGAAAAGTAAAACCTTGATTTGATTTGATAATGATTAAGTAAGATCTGGTCATGTAGTGATGTTTAATTTCTATATTATTTGGGTACAGACTAGCGATGAGGATGTGAGCCAGTTTGATACAAAATTTACCAAGCAGACCCCTGTAGATTCTCCAGACGACACCTCTCTTAGTGAGAGTGCCAACCAAGTGTTTGTGGTAAGATTTCTAACAGTATGACGAGTCATAAAAGTTTGCAAATGGGGTATCATGTTTAAGGGTTGTAAAGGGAAATGCATCTGATAGAAAAAATATTTTTAGTTTGCAAAAGTTTCTCATTTTTTACTATTATCAGTGACTTCATTTGTATGGAGAAAACTGCCTGAATATTTTCATTCTGTCTGATTTGTCCTGGTCATTTCCACTAAGTGAAGATATTTTAATGCTTTATTTTGCATCTGTTGAATAATTTATGTCCATTTTAGGGATTTACTTACATTGCACCCTCTGTTTTGGAAGAAATGGCCAAGCCTTGGATATCTGTAAGAACACCAAGATCTCCTAGAAAAGTAGGACCAAGTCCACGTTTTCCAATGAGGTACGTTTTCTGCTGATATATAGAAGTATATTCTTAGATTAATCATATTTGATGATTATTGATGATTAATTTATTGAAGTTAACCTTGTTATTCATTGTCGATATCTTTTATGTTACTCTAATGTAATATCATTGATTTAGTAAAATTATTGATTTTAATGTTCCAAAGAAACAGGGGTCAACATAAACCCTTATTTTGAACTCTCCCACGCGACCCAATGGAAATTTTTCAGCCTATCTCCACTATGGACATTTCTTCATATTTAGGACACTAGGAGAAAAAATCCACTGGTCCACTAAGAGTCAGCATCTGGGGGAAGGAGATCTGATGCGGTTTTGTTGACCCCTGAACAAATTAAGACTGTCTATATACCCTTACGTCAAATGGTCAAATCTGGAAGTCTTTCTCTAATTACCACATATTTTAAAATAGCTCATATTGAGATAGTTGCATAGACATTTGACATAAGGGTGTATAAGTTCATAAATGGCACCATATTTTGTTCTGTTCAATCATTGCAGTAAATGATAGGCAAAGTTGGAAGTTAAAAGTGTTTTAGACTGATTTAAACTCCTGTTGTCACAGCATTTCATAATTAATCAATGTATTGCATTTGTGATACACTTTGTTGCATTTGTCCCTTTAGTACGTTCTGATGGCCGAGCAGCAGAGAGGTGCTGTTCTGGGCTAGAAATGGCTAGAAGGCATGTTTGGGAATTCTTTAGAGTAGCTATTGGTAGCATGTAGTCATGGATATATTTTTTCGTTTTTAAAATCAACTTGATGCGTCAAAAGTGTGATGTTATTGACATCTTTATCACTGATTTGAACTGCTCAGCCATCAGATCATGGTGGCACAAAAACCTCTTAGTTGAAACAATGTTTTTTGGTTCTAAATATCTGCATGTCTTTTATTGAATGTAAATTTATTCTTTTGGTTCTCAATTTTGATACATTGTGATATTACTTATCTTGTTTACTTAACTTTGTTTACACATATACAATCTTTTTTTGCAAAAAACAATGATTTTATGACCATTTTCATCTTCTAGTTCTTATGAAGGTCCATCGCCTAAAAGAAGGCATTTTCAAGGGCACTTCTAATGACAATAATATAAAAAAGAGGTGTGACATCCTAATTTGTAATTTGTAAGTGGTTTTGTAACCTTTCCAAAGTGATGCTAGTAGCATGCTCCATTTAGGCATGATACGATACCCTCACTGCTTACCTAAATCCCTGTATATACTTTCATTCTTTCCACTAGTTATTTGCATTTATTGGGTGTTGGATCGTTGGTATATATGTGTGCTAGATATCCCTTTACTGCTTTAAAGTAAAGAGGAAATGTGATTTTGTCAATGATATATATATATATATTAAGTACAGAAGGAGGGACAAGAAAGCCAAATCCCTTTTATTTATCGTAGCAATTATACAAAAGACAAGGCAATGGACATATGTAATGCATGTAAGCTGGTCTTGGTCCTGTAAAAAGTATGTACAGTTTGAAATTCCTAGAATGAGAGCTCCGATAGCCTTCTTAAAGACTCTTGGAGATGAAAATGGTTGTCAATTTCAGCAGTTTGCATTCCTTTAATTCCTGTTTTTGTTTTTTTTGTTGATAATTTCCACCTTTTTTATATCTTGCTTTGGGTACACAAATCTGCAGTTTTGAAGCAAGGTCCCTCGGTATGTACACCAGCCCCTGGACCAATATTGCCAGAGCTTTTACAGGGGTAGGCCCCATGGATTACTATTATGACTGACATCTTTGTCATACTTTATTTCGAAAACAAACAAAAATCTCCAAAGAAGGTATGAGCTCTTCCAGACTTGTAGTCTCTTGTAGATGCTTGGCAAGCTTCCAGAGATGTCAAAAGCAAATGAATTACTACACCCTATTTATAAACACACACCAGGGTGATGGCAAATGAATGTACATACACTAGTATTGACACACTAAATAAATGAAATCCTCAAATGATGACTTTCTATTCTCCCTTATTCTGCAGTGGTTGGGATGGCATGCACGTTAGTTAAGGACTTAGTTAATGTTGTTAACTGTTTTGAAAGTAACTCTGTTTGAAATTTGATATCTTGTCTTAACCTGGTGTTTATTTTGTGGATGATGTTTTTTTAATCACACAAGCACTGTTGTGGTTGGAATTAAGTTTAAGTGTATCATGCTATGTTTTCAAAACCATGAATTTCATCTGACTAGTTTTGCTCTTAGAGTTCATAAATGTAGATAGTTTTTTACGTCATTAATACTATCTTCTACAATAGTATTAAAAGAAGTTTCATCACCATTTTAGTTATGATTTTGAAATTTAATTATTTAGAAGAATAACAAAATACTACAGGATTGAGTAATTCTAACACTAACCTTGGATTATTTGGAGATATCTGTAGCACATGGCATGGGCAGATTTATTTATATATCAATACTATTGTGAACTTTTTACTTTTTTGTATTTTGATATATTGACAAATTTATATTTAAACTTTTTACCTTTATTGGCCAATTTTGAAGACGTTTAGAAAAGTGGATATTGTTTTTATATAATTACCACCTGATGGAGCTAACGTTAATATTGATAGTTGTACAAGTATTAGGAGTTATAGTTATATATATAAAAATAAAGATAGTTACCCACCTACTTTGTATGTATATTCTCAACAATTTACGATGTAGAATACCTTTGATCTACATAATTATGCTGATCCATTGGCAAAAATCAAATTTTGAATTCTGTCTTCAGGCTCCTTCCGTTTTTCTTTCCACACTGTCCAGGAAGTCCTGCAGTAAAGTAAGGAGTATGTTGGAAGAAGATCTCTATGTGTCAGAAAGGCAACCTCTTGTATCTTGCAGTCCCAAGCGCCCATCTTCCATTACGTCAAAGTTTTCATTCCGCAGCTGCTTTTGCTGTCTCACATGACCAAGGACTCCGGCATAGATTGCTTGTGATAAGATCTACTTTTACGATTGTTTGTCCTTCTCCTGTGCAATATTTTGTGCCTCATAAATTTATGCAGAACATTTACCTAAAGCTGCTGAGTTGAAGGCTTCAATAAAAATTTGAGGAATGAAAGCTTCCACTGTTGACACAATGTTTAAACAATGACTGCTGTTACGATCCTTCTTGAAAAGCATGGCACCTTTCTAGTGTTGTCTGCCTGCAGCTAGCACAGCATTTTCAAATTTGCATGTGCATTATGTGATGCATATATTGACTGATACTGCAGAACAATAATTATGCATGTGCCTAGGAAACTTCTCCATCACATTTTTCAGTATTTTTGCATGACTTCATGATATCTTGATTTGCTTTTATAATCCAACTTTGCCTTCAGAAATCAGGAATGTTCTGTTTGTACAGAGAGATAAGAAATACTAAAAGTTAATTGTTGATTGACGTCCGTTGAAAAAAACTTAAATTCTGTTCTCTGTTCCTTTACACAGCCCACCTGGGGCCAACCCCTTGAAGGAAACAGATGGAGCCTGTGGTGAAACTGAGGAAGAAGCAATGGACACATCAACAAACGGTGCCACTAATGGTCTTCCTACAAACACAAGATCACCTGCTATTGCAACCAGAAATACAACTCATAGGCAAGCTTATCCTGGGACACAACATCGGCCGCCACATTTACAAATGATGTAGGCTATGTATTAAAATGACTCCTAGGTAATTTATTATGAAAAGAAGAAAAAGAAAAAAACACTGCAAGACAACTAAGAAAACAAGGTATAAAGTGGCTTTGCCTCATTTCCTTAGTGGCCACAGCTGATTTCCTGTGAGAAAGAGCTCTTATTGTGTAAGGGAATTCATTTGTAACCATACTATGGATGACTATAATTAGATTTTTTATGTTATGAAAGTTGAAAAAGAAGACCCATTGGAAAAGCCGAATGGATTTTTGTTTGGCAAAAGAGGAATGATTTCAGATGGTGTATAATGTAAAGAAAAAACTGCTTTTAGCATTAAACCTCTCCCATTTATAATATGACGATTTGGGGCATATCCCTCCCTTTTTTTGGTGGCACATTCCGCTGGTTTCTAAAGCTGCACTGTTTTACGAGATATGCCAAAAAATTATCATTCAGTAGAACTAGACTGAAGGTTGATATCCTGTTGCAAGTTTCATTTCTTTAAAAAACAAGAATCGTTTAGCTTTATTTTTATATTGAGAAACCAAGTTATATTTTTCTCAATTAGATTCGTAATACAATTCATTTCTTTGAACTTTTCTTTTTCTGTACTAATTTTTTGGAGTAGAACTATGTATGATTTTGAATTGAGAGTCTGGTGCTGGTAATTATTTCGTTGTATAAAGTCTATTGAATTTCCTAGCTAATGTATTGAACAGAAATAATGGAATTGTAAATCCTCCAATGATCAAATTTTTATATAAGATATTATCTTGCATATTAATTGAAGACTTCTGCAATGTAGTATTTTCAACTGGAAGAAGTTTGCAGATGTGCATTATTATCAAACATAAATATTATGTCATTACAAGGAGAAATGCTCCTTTATGGTCCTCACAGACTTAAAACTGAAATCAAATTCCAGGCTCAAAATGTTTTTTTAGTTTATTGTTAGAGTAGAAATGTTTTTGACTAAAAATGTTACAAAATGCCTAGATAATTTAATTTTGTGCATATTGTTTTTGCTTAGAAAATATCTAGGTTAAAATTTGTGGCTTAATTTTGTGTTCATTTCATTCCTTATGAGATCACAATTAAGAGCTTGGGATATCCTATTTTGATTTGGTTCGCACAGCCTGATTGTCTAGAACAATATTCAGGTGTTTTTATTTTAAAATATAATCGGAAGGATCAATACATTTGTAAACCACATTCACTCTTTGGTATTTTTCACGCATTTCTGTATATATGATATAAAAAAAAAAAAAATCAGTTGAACAAGTACTTAAGGCCTCCAATTTGGAAAAAAATGATTATGGCTGAACTGTGATTTAACCAGTGATAAAGCAGCAAGTTTAAGCCTCTTTTATTTTTCTTCAAACAATTTTGTTACATTCTTTACTAGTCAGAAGAGTGAGTTTTTTGTGACGTGATAACTTCTGTAACCTGTGTAAATTGGAAGTAACGTAGAAAGGGATTATTTTAACTTGGGGAAACAGTATTTTCAGATGAGGAGATTGTGCTTGACAGAATAAAATGACTGGAGAAAATTACCCAGTGAAGTTTGTAACTGACTAACATGATATGTGATACTTATGGAGAAGGGACAGAATGGTCAGTCTTTGAATGGGTTTTATCAAATAAAATGCACTGTTTCATCAAGTTGTGTGTCAAATTTTAAGCACTTATTGGTATATCTTACTCGTTGGTATATCGTTGAGAATGTAAAGAAAGAATGAGAAAGGAAACATTGTATCAATTTAAATGCTAGGAATTAAAAAAATTACCTATTAATCACTTTGTTTGTTTGATTATAATTACTCCAGTATTTAACCATTATAAGGTTTTGGGGGGTTTTTTTTCTCTTTGCTAATTGTGGTGTAGAATGGCTTTTTACTAATTATAGAGTGAACAATATTTGAGGAACTCTTGGTTATTCAATTGAGTTTCTCACATGTTGATTCTCGCTCACAGTGTGTAACTCCTGAGGACAATACAAAATAAACCAGTATATTTTTGTATTGTAGAATAATTGTTGAATGTTGAATATAGAAGGATTAAAAAATCTAAAAATTGAATTGAAAAGATAATGAGAATACAGTCTATGAATAATGAGAGGCATTCATGCAAGATTAGATAAAATACTGCAGCTTTTCTAAAAATGTTGGCTATTACTAATGTAATGGTTTTTAGAAGCACATTATTTTGAGTTATATTCTCTAATGGGGATGGCTTTTGTAGTTGTTTAATTAACCAAAGGGTGGAATTTGTAATTGTTTTTACAGGAATTTATGCACAATAATAGCAAACTCAATATGACCAAGCTATTGTCAAACTTATCACATGGTTTAGCTTATTAAGTTCACAGAACGTTGCAGAAACAGAATTTAAAAGCGTTTAATGCGTTCATACTAGAAGTATATTCGAAGCTACTTGGTGTATTGGATCTTTTACATGGTGGTGTGAAAATGACCAAATTTGCTCAAAGTGGCGTGTTACTAACATACACATTACAGTATCTGCACATTATAATTTCTTAACTGTCAACATTATAATAATAATGAAGCATTTTAATGTATCATGTCATCTTGAAAATGAATCATATAAATAAAACACACCTAACAAAATGTACCCGTCTTCCTTTTATTTATCTAATGCAATTACAAAAATGTATCCTGGGGAAATGTATTGAATAGTTGTCTGTTCCTTTTGGTCATATTATTATAACTTCCCTCCTGAATGGGGCAGAAAAAAACCCAAATATAATATAGACAACGAGGAGGACGAATTCTCTTCTAAACCCCTATGGAAAATTTTAAAAATCCTTATCATCTAGAAATGTACTGTACATGTAGAAAATAGATAGTTTAGCTTTACCTTTAGGCATAAGGTGCATATGAACATGGAACATCAATGAATTCAACTTTCTTCAATTAATGTAATATGGCACATTAAAGAGTAACAGTTAAAAATTAAGTGTACAAATGTTATAAAAAAATGATTTCACATTTTCTGATAATTTCGCTTTCGATTCCTGGTTTACCAACACCAAATACATAGAAGGGGAAAGCTTCTATTGTCAGTATTGAGTTCTTTAAACAATAATGTGTGAAAAAGTTAAAAATATGTTACAAAACTAAAAAATATACTGCAAAATGAGGCCATAGCAAATGACCCCTAATTTTACCCTATCACAGGTTATGTAAATCTATACAACTATTCACAATATAAACACCATACAATTAAAATGGTACAAAACCAGCTAATCTGAGCAATGGAAAAAAAGTCACTGCATGTACATTTTTTGCGAATTGAAATGTTTAGACAAATTAAGGAAATTATTCAAAATTGGGATAAAGTTTTGGAGGAAATTACTTGTATATTTTACCAGGATAGTATGTTCAGCGCTGGGAGGGTTTTCTCAATTCTATTGTTAAATCATGTGTTTGAGGTAAGAAATTTCCTCAAAATATTTGAGGTAAGAAATATCCTCAAAACATTTGAGGTAAGTATTTCCTCAAAACATTGTTCCAATTTTGATTTGTTTTTTATATCATCCTTGACCTTGGAACTATTTGCTAAATACAAGAAAGTATGTCATCATAAAATACATGGAAATAAGTCTTCTAATAATCATATAGCCTAGCATTATGTATACAATATACAAATATACACACTTCACTGATACATAGGTAAAAGGAGCTCATATGGTGGGAAATTTTTTGTGGTGCTGTAGTCAATGAGCTTATAGCCGGTGACTGTCTCGCCATCTGGTGGCCTAGTTTCAAGCCGCATTTTTTGCAAATTTAACCTA
>JAVSBT010056892.1:0-11709 GCA_033118115.1 Pharyngocirrus eroticus
TTCAAATTCCATCTACCTTTCGGGGGCATTAAACTTCTTAACTAGAGCACTTTTTTTGGTTTGGCCACTCTACTATACATCTTAGTTGAAAAGTTTTAACTAAACAGTTTATTTTAAATACTCACAGTAAAGGTTGTACGTTCATTTTAGAATAATTAAGACAATTTTTATAATGAATTTATAATGTAATCTTTGATGTATGATTTTCATTTTTACTTTAAGGTGGTTACAATATTGCAAACACAGCTAAGTGCTGGACCTTTTTAACAAGTATTGTTACCAACACACCATTGCCTAGTGAAGTTCCTGAACATGAAGTGAGATATAATTCTTCATCACTAATTAGAGATTGAAATAAAAGATTGATTACAGTACATTTTAAGTGACAATTGTGTGCTTCTTTTCAAAAAATGAAAGACATCATCATGCTCTAAATGTTTTGTTTCAGTTCTTTACACTTTATGGACCAGATTATGAATTAGGAATTGATCCAGGCAATAGAGTAGAGAAAAATGATCATGTATACATAGATAGTATCCTGAACACTGCAGCAGGTATGGATTTAATTCTTGCATTATGACAAAATATGTAGGAGATTAAACTTAGAAGAAACTGATTTGTCATCCACATTGGAAATACTAGGTTATTGGGGTTTTTTAATGAAAAAAATAAATAGTTGACTGCAATGATTATTGTTATAAGAATTAATTATATTACAGATTTTTTACTTTTATTTTAGAACACCTTACCATGATTTGCTGACAGAAGTTTGGATTGTGGTTTTTGGACATCTAAAAATGCACTTGGAAGGGTAGGCCTAGGGGTACACAATTTGATTGTTGATAGGCTTGTATTTTAGCATTAAAGAATCAAGGTGTAAAAAAGCTAGCAGAAACCCAACATCCACACATTTATATCATGTCATTTTAAATTTGTGTATTTATTGTCATTATGTAAATATTTTAATAAATTTGATCAAACATATCATTCTGAGTTCTATACTTTATATTTTCATGGAATGTTATAAAAATACGAAAAACACTTTTTCAAAAAGGCATGGTTCATATTTATTGCATAAATTAGGTCCAGTATATTCCTTTACAGTGGAAAAATCAATGATTATACATTGCCAAATAAAGTTTCTATACTTCTTATGCTAAGAATCCTGTTTATCTGATCACTGAGATTGATACAATGTGTCCATGTAAATGATAATTCATAAAAAATCCAGAATACATATTCCAGAAATACTTTTTTCAATGAATTCAATCTTATTTTGAGATTTATACAACTGAAGGCTATGTGATAAATATCTGTCAATTAAAATAGTTTACACATATATATATATATATCCACTTTTTTAGATTGTTCTATGTACAAAATCATTAAACAAGTAATATTTTCAGAACAAGGATACCATCAGTATCTACATTGGGAAGATAGCAGTCATTTGTCCATTTTTAAAACTTGAGTATGGATGGAATACAACAGAAATGCTGTTTCAGCCAAACATGAATAAGCTATCACAGATGACTCACTACAATGTAACATTAAAATTCAAGATTGGTACCAGGTTGGTGTGCCAAAATAAAATGGTTAAAATTTGTTAGAATCTATTTTAAATTCTATCCAGACAAAATACAAATGACAGTAACGTTATAAAATTAAACTTATTTCTCTATAGTTTTCTTTCTTAAAAATCATTCAATATTATTAACAACATACTGAAGCTGAGTAAGCATCAGTGTTTGGGACTTAATTTAGCAAATATTCCGACCATCCAGCTTTTTTCTAATGAAGGTATTAAACTGCTTGAGCGGCAACATTTTCAGACTAACACATGGCGATGCAACTTCACTTTTCTAACTACTGTTACATTTACATTCATCATGCCTTTAAAATTCTGTCATTTACAAATATGATCAACATAAATGCCATACTTTAAATAATTATCTTCTGCAGTATACAATTGGCAATCATGTGTAGACATTTATAACACCCATTTTGTCAATCATGACTCAACTTTTAAAAAGAAATTGACTAAAACTCTTTTTATATATACAGACATCACATAAAAGTGCACAGGTGATTAATGTGTTGGACATTTTAACTCCACAAAAATTAGGAATTCATATTTTGTATAACCATCACCCCTATGAAATCACCACCTAGTACAAAGTAAATTCAGATATAAATTTTACAGATCTACTTTGACCTGTTACTGTTAACTCAAACTCATTGTGGGTGAAATGCTTTATATCTGAGCATGGGTTTCCCACTTTGTTACAAGCTTTTCAGGACTGATCAAGCCACCTGATATTCATATAATATATGCTTCCAGAATAAACATTCCATACACATGAAATTGTAGTTAAGTTTTTGTGAGGTGGTCACTTCAATTCTGTACAAAAAAAATGAGGAAACCTGACATTTCAGAGATCTAAACTTTTCAGAATAATTATGATGGGGCGCTTCTCAGACATGATAAGTCACACATAATACCATTTTCTTTTCACTGATATGTGAAGAAATGTGCCTTGCGTAAAATCTTAATACAGTGTTGCAAATAAAATATTTGTCTTATTTTCTAGAATACAATAACCATGGCAACTTTCTCATAATGACACTAGAATTTTCTTTTCAATACTTTAACAATATTTAAAAACTTAGCAGCATCACACAAAGTTGTCTCTCGTCACAAAATTCCAACCCATTCACCATCATTTAACCTGGTACTGCTTCCAGTGTTGTAACTTGGAGCCTGCTTCGACGTATCTTCCCAAATATTTGTATAAAACTGAAGTGACTTTTTATATCATTTTTTACTGTCCATATTTGCTCGGAGCATTAGATTGCCTTGTACCCAGGTATTTGGTGTGTTGATCATTGACTGCCAGACAGTAACCTCTTCCCCTTTGGCGTCTAACCAGTCTACTTCAGTCTGCGTCTGATCTAATTTACCTAGGGAAATTAATGAACATTGCTATGAAAAATTAAGAAAAAGAAATTTAAACTGTCAAAACAATTTTTCAGAATACTTGCTTATTCATAGATAGTTATTGCCTAAGGCATAACCGCACTTCTGTATTTGAGAATTTTATTAACATTTCCATTTGGTGGTGGAAAGAAAATATATGTTCTTTTTGGTGAGATGGTTACCAGTTGAGGTTTAAAAAAAAAAAGTAACTTGTTACATACCTGTGCCAAGATTAAGCCTAGAACCACCAAGGAAGTCATTACTCATTGCACCATGATCCCAGACTGTCAGTTCAAGACTTCTGTCTTTGAGGTCATCCAATGACACATCATCAAATATGAATTCATGATTCCATTCTGGGTTACAATTCTTTTTGATACATTGGGATTTTTGTTTACTCTTCTTGCTTTTGTCTGGCAAGAGGTAACTAGAAATGAAAATTCACAATTATTTGTCAATTTTTTTCAAAAACACAAGACAATGACAGAACAGAAGAAAAGGAATATCATCAGGGTAGGCTGTAAATGGCAATATTTAATGTGGATAGCAACAAGTGTATCCGGATTATTTATTACGACAAACATGCAATACTAGGATATTCATAATATTTGTTTCTTATGTATTGTGCATTGTAATGTAATTCCTAAGTTTATTACTCATTAAAATTTGTTGAAATTCCCCTTCTAAAATCTAGGTACTTACGCCTTACAAAATGGATCAGAGTATCCATTGGCTCTTACAGCAGTCAGGTTCCTGGCTTCCTTTACGAGACAATGGATTTCTCCATTGTCTGATTTTTTTGCCCTTTTTCTGTCAACATTATCTGGTGTCACATACTTGAGGGATAACTTTAGATCCCCTTTGTAAACAACCATTGACATTCCACCAGTACTCTGAGGAAAAAATAATTTACATTGTTCTATCAAACACTTATTATATGTGTATAGAATTACAAGTAGTAAGAAATTATACACTTTATTTGTGTTTCCTTTTTTTACTTCACACAAGTGGTGAAATGGAAAGAAGATTGACAATACAACACACAACAAAGACATACGTCACAATAATTAAGAAAAAGCATTTGTTAGCATTCAAGAAAGAAAAAAATCTGAGCTTTTTTAAACATTTTTTTACAAGAAACAAATGTAGCATTAATATTAGCTTTAATAGACAAAATGGTGAAATGCTCTTAATTTGAGCATTTGAACTTTAAAAACATAACACCAAAAAGTTGGGGGGAAAAATCTGAAAAAATTGTTCCACGATATTTCCAAAATTGATAGTGCATAGTGATAAATTGAAACAAAATATCAGATAGAAGGATGCAGATTGTCCAATTTTCCAATTCTATTTATGGATTTTTAAGTTGATCAAAGTTAAGTTTGGCAGGTGATAAAAAAAACATGGATGTACATAACCATCAGTGCAGACCCGTATCATCATGAAAAAGGTTTTGAAGTGAAATGAAAATAACTTAAATTATGACTGATGTAGTACTTAATTTTAAACTAAATGTTTGTTTCTCCTTATTGGAGAAACCCAATCATCACCAGGTTTTACAACATCAATGAATTCATGCTAATTTTTCAAAATCCATTTCGTATTTTGATATTTACCAAGAGAGACTCTTCCCGATCAGGCTATCATGAGAGAAATTTAAATGACAAAAGAGAAAGAAATAACAATGCAGTTACACCTCTGAAGCTTCTGAACAGTTTGCAATATACTTTTATTCAAAGATAACCATCACCTCTCTGATCATATGAACAAATATAATTTTTTGTTACTGAAAATATTAGAATAAAAACCAATAACACCAGCTAAGATATCTATGTAGGTTATTTGTCTTGAAATGTAAATAAAGTCCTTCCACCACTTTTAACCATCACCCCATAGACTTACCAAATTAGGGGTTGAGGAATATAACACTTTTTTACCCTTGCTCTTTTTACCCTTTCCACCTGGATTGGTGGAAACTACAGAAATCTATGGGAAGAATTAATAAACACAAAGGCTTGATTGGATGTAAAAAATCGTGTGATAGAAAACTCCAAAAAATGTTTGTGAAAACGGTGAAGTGTTTGCGATTTGAGTTCACTTCAAAATCAAAATCAACCAACACTTCAAAAGCAAGGTAAGTTGCAAGTAGAAAAGTTCTAAACAGAATATTACAAGCAAGAATAAATCAACTCAGTATAGAGGACTTTAAAAAGTGAATCAGATTGGTCTTCTTTTTCATGGAAATGTACAATTCGGTTTAAGAAATGGATGATTCATTGGGTCATATATGATCACAACAGGTTTCACATAATATTTATAATAATATCCATCAAAATTATCACAAATTGTTTCATCACATTGTACAAAAAGTGAGAATAAATTATTGCTATCACTTATTGTCTAAGACTTTTTAGTATTGACTTATCTGGGTGCGTATTAGAATTAACAACAAAAAAAAAAATCATAATTATTTTTTCTTTAAAACAAACATAGAAATAATCTTAACTGCTACTAAAAGTTAGAATATGTAAACTTAGAAATTGGATAACATTTCTGGAAGACTGCTCTGTAGTTCTTTTGAGAAGGTAACCCCTGTAATTCAAACCCTGTCTATGATAATATTGATATTGTAATGAAGGCATTATTCCATGAGAAATCAAATCTCTGATCGGAAATTCCTATTCATAGTGTAGATAAAGGCAGTATGTACAAGTGAATTGTTATTTTCACGCAAAGATTAGACTTACGCTAATAGTTATCCTAACCTTACCTCTTTGTCTCCCAAAGCAACACTTTTCAAGTGTGAGTTTTTTGTGACAATTTTACGCAAAGAGTTGCTTTGAAAAGATTCTTCATCAAAGGGAATAGCAAACCTTGACATCTGTAAGGATTTTCAGTGACAAAAATAACTATATGTTTTGTTTTTCACAGGAAAAACACCCTCATGGTATGCCACTTTTGGGTATATTAAAAATGCATATGTATGTAGGATTTTGAGGGTTTTCAAAGTAAGCACAAAAACAAATATCTGAGATGGAAGGGAACAGGGAAGGACTTAATATTACTAAAGATTTTTAGACATGCCTTCAAACGTTTCTAAAAATTCAAATAGTCCGACAAAACTGCATGTATGTAAGTACTTGTATGTTATTCATATTTGCAGAAAGGTCTTTCAAATAGGCTATAGTATTTACCAAAAATATGATCCAGAGCATCTATAGCATGTATAGAAATGTTAGGTTTTTGTATACATGTATATGTACTTTCATAAACTTTGCTGATAGTTAGGTTGACAAACACTAATCAACCTCACTATTTCTTTTCAATTATAAAGGAATAAAACCACATACATGCAGTAAACAGATTAATGAGACCACTTCTCTCTACCCACTCATAACTGTGACTACCCTTTGCTTTTAAAGTATAAAGTTAATGTCATCATCATTCTGTTTACTGCTGGCTGTACATTTACTATTAATATTTACTATAGACAAAAGGGGCAAAACCATGCAGATTTTAAATGGTGGGTCATTTGCCGGACATCAGTGGGAGGGAGGATGGGGGGGGGGGGGTGAGGGCAAGAAAACTTAAATATTACAATTATCTGATGATTGAGGCTATAGATACGTACCCTTTCCATCAATTTGTACCATTTGGGTTCAACATTTTCAAAATGGTAAAAGTCAAGGGGAATATTAACTTCTCCAAGGAAGGCATTTCTTCCAAAGGTATCTCTGTGCCACACAGACACCCACAAAGTTCTAGATTCTAATTCACTTTTGATGATGTGATACTGCAAACAAGAGCAAAATAGATTAATATAATAGAAATGTCACAAATATGGAAAACACCATGCATAACAAAATTTACATCAAATTATTTTCAAATTATTTCTGCATTCTTTTAATTTGTATACCTCAGGGTTCTCCCTAGAAAAAATTTATAGGCGAATGGTAAATATCGCGTTAAGATGGCAGAGACTGCTGGGGACACTAATATGTTTACATAGTATAGCAGCTTGTATTTGTATAAATATGAGGGCTGATGCAAAATTGAATATAGGCTTTTTACTTTTATATTTATGATACCCTCCCATTAACTTACCTTGATAGTTTCATCATAAATAGGGTTTAAAGTATTTTTCTTCACTCTAGTTTTTCTCTTCCCACTTTTTGTCCTGTCTGGCAGTAAATAGCTTTTCACATATCTGAAACAGCAAAAAGAAACTGAATTACATTTAGCCTTTTTTTTCAAAGAAAAAAATAGAGAGAGAGAGATATTTTAGGTTTCTTTACCTCTTAAGAATAAATAGTTGTAATCCCTATGGAGTGATTTGTAAATCAATTGCCTGAAGATGTTGAAATGGTCTATTAACATTTGAAATAAAACAATACCATTCTAATTAGTTTTCATACATTTAAGTCTGCAGTTATCAGCTAGTACTGATAATACTGCAATGAACTTGGAAGATAGAAGCGTGGGAGGTGCTAACTTACGGATCAGAGCGCTTTTTCTTGGTGTCAACTGGTGCTATATCTTTGCACTGTTTTACTTTGATCTCAAAGAGAGCACTTTGGTAATTGTATTCTAGGGCCATTTGAAGTTCCCCTGTCACTGGAATTTTCCCATAATTCCCTTCTCCCGCATCACTGTAGAAACTTGTAATGCTTTCTTTACTTTCCTACAAATTGACACAAAAAAGGTGATAAAATCTAGTGAGAGAAGTATTATTATCTTCTATAAACTCTTTTTTCAAAAATTCATATCAACATGTTTAAATGACTTGTGAGTCTTTTCAAGGTCTTAGATGGTATTGTAATCTCAAGAGAACAATTAAAAACTGTCTATACACTTACAGATAGTGGACTGAGAAGGTTACTTTTATTCAATGACTGAGAGTCTGTAGTTTGGCTTTGGTTCATGGATGAATGAGAAGCAAAAAGTTCATCAATATTGTCTCCTTCTTCTGTAGGTTCTATGGAGTCCTCGGACTGTAAGAATAAAACATACAATTAGAATTAATGAAAAAGAGTCAGTATCAAGAGACGATTTGTTTATGGTAAAATTCACCATATTCATCATGTTTCTAGGCAGGCTGCAAGTTAATGGGGACCTCTTGTTTCTAATATTCAAGGAGGGTTACCCATTCAGCTAGCTGGTCTTCCTTGAAGACCTCTGTCATTCATACATTCATCTTTCCTACATACAGTCATTCATACATTGTCACCGCCGCTGCTCTTCATCAAAAGATGACAAGTATTCTTTAACGTGGTATCACTCACAGACAAGCACTATGCCCCAAAGCCTTTATTTCAGCCATTTATGGTTCACTGAAAAAAAAATGTCTCGAACCTGAGTCTCTAGCTTTGCAATCCACTTGGCTGACCACCCAGCTTGAAATATGCAATAAGGCTAGAGAAAGTAAAACAACTGAAGCCTATAGAAACTGTTTCTTTGCAAAGGGCACAAATAATTGGTTTAATTATTTCCATTCAGTTACTACAATATGTTCTTCATCAGGTAACCAAGGCCATATTTGATGACTGTCTCTAACATGAGTCACCAGAAAGCATTTTTTTCTTATGATTTCGACTACCATGCTTAAAACCCAAATGACTTTATCATCGAATCTGAATGATGCTGACAAGTCTTCTTCCTTCATTAGTATTCTTTGCCACAAGACATGATTAGAACACCTCATCTGTCTCAAAAAAGAAGTCTGCTCTGTTAATTGTCTTTCGGGAGATACTCATATTATTGTAAAGCCCTTCTCATTAGACTATCTCTGCTATTTCTTGAAAAGCTACACGTTATAAAATCATTTGTGATTATTTCTTAATATCCTAATAACATTGGTTTGTGGAATACAGACCAACTTTTTTTTTCACTTGATTTAAGGAAATTCTATATTTTCAACATGAATTGTAAAGAACTAATAACTGTTTCTAAGACCTAATGAATAAATCATCAAGAGTGTAAGATCTTCGATTTAGTTTCCTTTGATGTATCTAGTGTTGTATCAAAATATTAGCCAACAAGACTTGTTCAAAGTCAAGGCGTGTATAGCCGTGTATATCATATTGAAAACAAGAGCCAAGATTAATTATAATTGATCAATTGAACATTTAAAACACACTTACACTTCATGATAAATATTTTTCTGAATTAATTTGCATCGTGACAAAGATTGAGACTATAAACCTGCTATATTAGCTATATCTAATAAGCTTCATTTGTGGAAAAGGGCATTGACAGTTTTTGTACTTACAGGTGACTGAGGTTGGGTGACAGATATTGAAGGCACTGAGGTATCGGAGGCTTTAGATTCGGTTCTTTCTGTTTTTGGTGTGGCAGGTTTACTGTCTGTTTGGTCAGCTGCTGTAATAGTAGTTGCCGTGGCAATGGCTGCTGCAGTTTTGAGGTCATCTTCATCTGTTTTTTCTTTCAGATCTTCCACTTCTACATTCTCTTTCTCCTTTTCACTTCCAATCTCCTTGATGGCATCAGTCTTGTTGTTTTCATTATCATTGTCATTGTCATCTTTTTTCCCCTCTTTTTTCTCCTCTTGAATATGGTTTTCTTCCTTTTTGTCTGCATGATCAATTTCATCTTGATATTCAGCTGGCACATCTACACCATTAGGAGTAAGCTCTTGCTCTGTAAATTTAAAATAAAACAGTGTATGTACAAGAAAAAATATGCTTTTTACTAAACAATACCATATCAATACATGTTTGTAATAAGACACTTGTTTAAAGTACACACACTTTCAGACACAAAATACAAACAAACAATATCTAAATGGATGAAGCAAAGGGTTTGCAATAAAAAGGGAATAAAAAAAGCAGAATCACATTTTAAAGCATCATACAGTCATTAAGATTACAACACTTCTTACAACATTTCATCACAACAATTCTTTTGGGTTGTATAATTTCTCAACCTATTGAGGCCTACAATGTTAGAGATTAGAGCAATCTACCTCCAACAATATCATGATTTAGTATGAAAAATTACCTTGAGATTTACTGATATTTGTTCTTTGATGACTTGTCTCACAGGGGTCAAGGGTTATGTCAAAGCTATCTATCTCTTTGCTAGAGAGTTGTCCCATCACCTCAACTCTACTACTTTCTACACTAGAGGTCAGGTCTATATCATCTATTCGAGTCTTATTACCCTTCACCATATTAATGTCATTATTCTTACTGTCACTTTTTGATTCATATTGTAACTCCCTATTGTCAGATGGATCAGTATCTGATCCAACATTTTGATAAATATTACTTAAAGAGTTTCTTTGCCTAGGAGGCTTAGGCGGGGCAACCTTCTTTGGCCTCATAACGTCTTGATTTGTATTAATTGCATGGTCAAATTCTACTTCATGACTAAAATTGTCATAACTTCTATTCATACTGGATGGACTATGATATCCTGGTGCCATTTTATAGGCAGCGCTTGTCATGGCTTGACCTAGTTTTTTCTTAGGTTTTATAATCTCAAGTGAAGTGTCATGTGACTGGTTTTCTACATTAAGGATATGGGCTTCAACATTTGCATTTACCCTTTGGTGGAGTTTAGATTTAGTTTTTGGTATATCTATGTCTGAGTATTCGTCATTTGCTCTTGATTGACAGAAAAGCCCCTCCCCTTCACTATGTATTGTTTCTGTAGCTGAGGAATACCCCAGGGCAGAGCATACAGCATCAAATAGTTCTAAGAACTCTTGATCCTCTCTATCATTTTCTACAGATTCATCACTGTGACCAGCACTTGGCGAATCGTCATGATTTAGTTCTTCCCTCCCATTAGTCAGAGCCTTTCCTCTACTATGATACCGTTCCCAGCTCTGTCTATCTCCTTCATTTGCACTTACACTATGACCAGTTGAAGTAAGGGACCAGTCAGTGTTACTTGACCTAAAAGATGACCTACTACTTGTTGGGTCAACAGAACTAAGGGACAGTCTTCCTTCAATACTAAGTGTGTCAGCCTCAGATTTTTCCCACGGAATCCTCTGAAGCTGACGTCCTGAGTCAATATATTTACCTAAAGCATCCCTTCCCCTTTCCTCAACCCCCTCTACATGATCAGATAGGAATCCTTCCAAGCTATCTACACTCATATTATCTCTATAATTTAACATGGAGTGATTTGTACCTTCGACTGGTGAGTCCTCATCTAAGTCTGTTACAGGCAATGGTCTCTGTGTAAACTCTCCTTCCATGAGAAGTGAATCAATGGGTTCTTTTTCTTCTTCATCAATTGCAAAATCAGGCATTTGCATATTTATACTATCATCAATTTCCTCTATGACATCATCCTCATGTTCAACAATTTCTTCTAATTCAGAATATTCTTTAAATTCCTTTTTATCTTGACTTTTTTTTGCCATCCAATCAGCGATAGGTACTGCTTTTGATGTTTCAGATCTTTCTTCTTCTGCCCTATTTTTTGATTCAATTTCTTTTTTAATGTTTTCCTCAGTTTCATTTGATTCATCAGACACTTTATTAGCTACAACAGGAAAATAATAGTTAGGTGGATTATCAAATTTCTTCTGTAATTCAGCTATTGGCGATAGGTGAGATTCATCTACATCTTCAAGAGAGGCCCCATTTGGGGTTTCTTGGTTATCATCAGGTTGTAACACACCAACCACTAATACTGGTCGTACAGGTTCTTTTTGATTCTCGTTTTCATTGTCTACTTTTCCAATTAATACTTTAACA
>JAVSBT010057114.1:0-17107 GCA_033118115.1 Pharyngocirrus eroticus
ATACAATTGGAATTTTTAAATTTATTTTTATAGAAAAGGCCAAGACAAAGACAAAGACATCACCCAATCAGCAGTATACAGAATGATTCATGGTTTAGACCAACCTGCAAGACAGAAATTTTCACAATTTCCTGAAGAAGGTATGCTTCTACGAGAAATCGTATCGCATTATGAGAAGCCACCTCATGTGCCTCAACTCCCAAGTACTAATACTGAGGAATCCCATTCAATAAAGCATGGGATTTCATTTCGCATGCTGGAGAAACTCTACTCTGAGCCTGGCAAGCTTAGAGATGCTAAGGAGTCAGGTTCTGAAGCCCAAAGGGGAAGTGTAGGTAGAAACGATTTTCGAAGAGGTAAATGTCCAAATCATTTTTATATAATAGTTTAAGTTCTTTTTTATTATTTGTCTTTTTTCAACTTGATCAAAAGCACAAAGTTTCTGCTTAATTTACTACTTTTTTTTTTTCATGAAAGATTAATTCTAAATTCTGAATAACTTTTTACAATTCTTCCAATATATTCTTTCATTTTGGCAAAAAAATGCACACAATACAGTTCACTTCTTCCATTCTGCTTAATATTCGTAACTTTTTGTAAATCACATTGCTGCTAGACTATAAACTTCTCATGGACAACTCTTCTTAACAAAATTGTAAGGTGAGAGAAACTATGCACCATTAATCAACTGCTTCAACTCTATAACTTTCAAATCATATTTTTTGTGTTTGAGTGTTAGGATAGAAATAGTTGTAGATCTAAGCACAATGTGAAACTTTAGTAATGTAGTTGTTGCATGAATAGTAGCACATGTAATATTTTGATAATTTTCTTAAATCCTAAGCCTTTTTTCTTCTATATCTTCAAAGAAAAGAGAAAACTGCTTAGCATAGCTCAAAATGTTATTTTAATACTATGAGTATTTTATGAATAACAATGTTGATGTTAAGAAATATACACAAGTGGACTCCAAAGCATATTGGCATTGTTTCAAGTACTGTCCAAAAAACCTTTGAAAACGTCAGTTCTAGCCTTTCTCCTGCAAAGTTACATTTCTCTGTAATTTTTCACTTTTGGAGATTGTCTCAGTATATAGGCAAAACTTTGAAATTGAAAGCAAAATGAATTAAATCCTCATGTCTTATCTGTATTCATATTGACAATTTTATAGCACTCTACAAAGCTTTTGCACTAAGCATGCTATGCACATCAAGCAACCAATCCAAGTGTTACATAGATATTTAAAAAAATAAATTATCATTGCTTTGCAAATCCCCCCCCCCCTCTCATAATCAGAATGGTACTACCTTAATGCTAAAGTAATTAAATTTGTAAACAAGGAAAGATTTCAAGACTTTTTTTTTAAGGTTTTGATTTCTAATATCATTCATGTATTAAGTTGGCATAATTTATTTAAAAACATATTCATCTCAATTCTTTTTTTTCATTTTTTTTCATGATAATGTAGAAAAGTTTAATTGAAAAGGTATAACAAAACTATTCCAAAATAAAAAAAGCAGCAACTAAGCCACGTTTCTTTTTTTAACACCAATCAGAATATTTTTTCAGATGTTTCATCATTTTTTTAAAACTATTTTAATGACAGCTAAAGCACTGCAAGTTTCCAAAGACCCTGGCACAGATGATGAGATGACATTTAGTGGTGTCAACAGACCCGTAGATATACCATCAAAATCATTTCAAAAACTGCAAACAATGACGGGAGGAAGTGAAGTTGACACCACTTCGATTTACGCAAATTTACGTGGAGGTATGTACACCAGATTCAAAAGCTGTCTTTATGATAATGTGAATATTGTGTCCTTTGCTTTGTTTATTGTCAGTTCAAACTTTCCAATTACTTTTATCCTTCTATAAATCCACTCTAATTAAGTATGCTATACATACATATATATACATCTGTTAAATAAATCACTAACTTTACCAAAACACACTTTATCACTAAAAGGAATCTTGCATACAAATGCTATCTTGATTTTCGTTTACTTTCCAAAATATATTCTGTTTTTCATGCTCGATTTTATCACCCATGATCTCATTTCAATATTGTTACTTTTTTTCTATGTTCACATTCATACTGAACCAACTAACCATCTATTTCATCACCCACTCAAATAACCATTTTTCTAAACGTTGTGGACAAAATATTCTTGGTTACAGAAGATTCAGATGGACAAGTAGGGAATTACGATGAAGCTTCTATCAGATACAAAGGCAAAAATATACCATCAAAGTCATTTAGGATGCTGCAACATATGACAGGCAGTGATACTGAGGATGCTTCCCCTAAACCCCAAGGTAGCATCTTCTATGCATGGTCATATATTATGTTACATCATGTTTTCCCTTCCAAGACTGAAAAATAAAAAGGTTGCAGGAAAAGAAGGATTCTTATTTTTGATAATTCTGTGATAATGCCAACACAAAGAAAACAAATAGTGAAAAATAATTCAAAAATTGAAAGACTAGTTTAAAATCAAAGGTTAAGGTCATTCTAAGGTCAAGGTCATCCTAAAAAAGTCTTTGGAAATGAGAGTACACATTTGGTGTGATTAATTGTAAGTGAAAGAGTCTTGGAAAGGAAGCATAATCTCCTGTCAACCCTCTATCCTTTATTTTCTTTCCCACTGGTTGTTTGATATTGTTACTCTTGTAGTTACTAAACTTTAGTTATGAATGTTATGCTCTTAGTGCATATAACATAATGAATATCATTAATGTTACTGTAAAAGGATAAAACTTCATAATATTACATGTAACAGAAGAATATCAACACAAATATTGGCCATGATATCTGTGGTTCCAAGGTTGATAGATAATATTCTTCATTGGAACATGAATTTGAGGAACGGTTTCCTAATCTCATATGATTGGGGCTCATCTAGAGGTATAGGGTGTGTAAGTGACCTTGAGAAAATGCTTGAATCTGGTGCCAAACAAAGCAATACAACTTTTCACAAAGAAATGCTTAGACAGAGGTAGAGCTAATTTGCTGTTTTATCACATACAAAATTTAAAGCCAAATTGTAATAAGCTATGCTTTAATGAAAAGGATTATATTAATCCTGACACCGGAAATCAGATATTATGCAACTTACATGCCCTATTGATCACTTTGGATAGCTAGTAGTCATTCAGGTCATCATTTCTGTGACAAATATCTTTAGAAGAGACTGAAACTTTATGAAATATAGATGCTTTGCATCAAAACTAATGTTCCAATAATGAAGAATTCTTAATCTTTTAAATCAAAACGAGTTGCTCATGATATCACTATAGGCCCTGGATATACATGTACATGTAGGTCAAATCAATTTACCTTATTTTCTAATGGAAAATCTTTAGGCCCCGCAAGGAGACCATTGAGAAAGAAGACACCAGAAACCCAACAGAATTCAGATGATATTGTAGACATAAGCTATGTAGGAGACAATATCCCATCCAGATCTTTTAGAGCGCTGCAAAAATCAATGGGGGAACCCGAACATGGTAAGTAAATGAAATCCACTTTAAAGCTGTTTCCAAAATGAGGACTCGATATTTACATTGCCGAAGGCTTTATATAGGTCAGTTGGTTTTGGTGTTGCTTTATTTTATTCTGTTTCCTATAACAGCAAGAGAGCGCAATGTGGATGCAAGTCGCAAAGTTAAATTTTTTGTCCCCCTCCTCCAATGATGAATCTACAGTGTTGGGCCAATTTGATATTCAATAATAATTATATTGTATAAAAATCCAGAAAAGGCCTTATTGAACTGCATTATTAAAGGAAATATTCAATAAAAACTTTTTTGAGTATTTTCCATGATATAATTGTCCAAAAAGGTTACATTTCTTTTGAATTAAAGTAATTTTCTGGTCTGATAGATCTGTATTGTTATATCATTGAATGGAATGAATAAGGATAAAATGCAGTTTTGTGGATAACTTTGATATTTCTTTATCTACCATGAAAAGGTTTCAAATCCATTCTGGAAATCGGATGGACTGCTATCAACTTGATTTTAAAATTGTTTCATTTGTCAGTAAAACTTTACATTGTGTTCAACCTTGTTGTTTCTTGGAAAATAAAACTTGATCACTTTTTAGAATTAATTTGTGGTGTTTGATTAATAGAGCTTTCTTCTTTTAACCTGTTTTATTCACCTTTTGGCAATACTCTACATATTTGTTTTTGTTATATTCTTGTTGACAATAAAGTTCAATAATGAAAAGATAAAAAAATAGATAAAAAAGTTTGATTTTAAAATTTGATATTCAACTGAAGCATTTACTAAACAGGGTTGGTACACATAAAAGGTTTTACTGCTTCTCTTTATGCAATACTTACAATCAGTATACATTCATGTATTTTTTGGGGCTTTCTTTTGATACTTGAACCAACTATATGTCATTCCACCAGCCTTTAAATTAATAGCACTGCCCTTTTCACTGTCACTCATGCTTGATGGGCACTGAATTGTGGGTAACATTGAACACTAAAAATTGCATGCCACAAAATTATTTGAAAATTTGGATTGATTCCTCATGCACAACCTTTCTTTAAACTTTGTTTTACTGTTCTGTTGACCTTAATAATAATATCTAAAAATGAGATAAAAATATCAAACCATAAAGAAAACAAAAAAAATCTGTTTGACACCAGTAAGTACAAAGCAACGGGTGCAAAAACTGAAAACAATACAAATAAACAACTTTGTTATAGAAAAAAACAAATATATTACAAATCCAGGCTTCTTCTGTAGTATGTTGGGTGATAATACGTGCAATATTCAAATATGCCACAATCGGAAATCCCATCATCCAACACCATGTAGATTTTCTTGAAAAGGGGGTTCAATTCACTTTTGTATGGCTCGATGCACTTCTGAAATGAAATTAGTTTATCTTTTTTAAATTTCAGACATAATTTGACACTTTACCATAAAATAAAAATATTTTCATATCAACAAAAATGTCACCATTTTAAGTAAACATTTATTAAAAATTATATATAGAAATAATTCAATCATTAATCAAACAATTGAATTTGTTATGAGCTATCCTTCAGATGTGATAAGGGTCATTGTAGAATTTAAGTACACAGAAGCTGTGAAATATTTATTTGTATTTTTTTATGCCATTTAAAAGTTTTTGACTTTGAGCCATATCTTTGACACAGACTATAATAAAAATAATTCTGTTTTTCTATGATATAGTATTTCCTCATGAAACTATAAAGCATTCTTACCTTAACTGAACCATTTTTGATTGGTTTTGTTTTTCTGTATCAAAACAGAATTTAATAATTTTGAATCATAGAAAAATTATTGTATTATGTGTTCATTTTTAGGGCTAAGATAAACCTCATTTTGTAGGATTCTTTTCTGACTAAATTGCCTTTTCTACCCATAAGGCTTCTGTGTCCTGAATGCATAGCTTTGATATGTCAATTCTTTTTGCAATACTCTAAAAATGGAACTGGAATTACATGTATGTAGCTTGACTGGGATTTTAATGTTATTCAAAACTTGTTCAGGAACAAAATGACAACATTTCAAAATAAAAAAAGTTCTATTTTTGGAGTAGTGTTAAAAAGTATAGACCATAGAAACATGTGACTCAAATAACAAACTGACACATGGTCTGTTTTTTTCCTTTCTCCTGCAGTGTCTGCCCCTAGACAATACCCCAACCAACATAGCTATGGCGAACCCCAAAATGCCAGCCAGGGTCGTGCCATCAAAGTGGTACGAGTCCGACCCAAGCCACCACATGGTGAACAAGACTGTGTCACTGACTTCTAACTGAACAGAACCCTCACCGCAATGGCATCATGTTCTATATGTGTCTGTGTGTTCAATATGACTTTATTAAAACTGGGACCGGACTGGTTGAACTGTGTCTAAATAAGACGACGACCTGGTGCTACAAAAAAAAATCCATAAGATATTTATAAAATTAAAGAAAAATAAAGATTTGAGCTTAAATAGTTAGGCGTTGTTCAGATGTGACAAAAAATGTATTTAGTTATTTAATTATTAAAATGGATAATAAAAAATCTAATGAATTCATTAGAAGTAAATTAAAAGAATAGAATTGGCTACACCTCCATAATTATCTGCATCACTTTTCTGGGGCCGGTTTCAATTAATTACTTAAGTTCTACTTATCTCTCAAAACGCACATATCTCCAATGTTTGACTAAAAGGGTATGTTATTTGACTACTGAATTAAAGGCTAAGTTCTCCTTATATTTAAGTAATTAATTGAAACTGGCCCCTGGAGAATAAATGTGTTTATAATACACTACACACACGATTATACTTTAGAAAAGTTTTATTCATGGTGACTTTAACTTCATTGTGGGAATTATGATATGGAGAACTACATAAGGCTAAATTAGTGTTTTAGTGAAAAGTTTAGCCGTAAAATCATGTCTTTGTGAATTGTTGTGACCAAGTATTTAAGGTGTAAAAATCTTGACGTTTCTATGTTGTCTGTTATTGTATTATCTTATAATTACCTATTTATGTTTGCTGATATCTGTTATTGCCTCGATTTGATACTTTAAAACAAAGTGCATGACCCTGCTTCCAATTCCACAATTCACAAATATCCAAGCTTTGGTTGCTATTTTAAACTAATAGTGTACAAAAACACACTGCAATACAATTTGGATTTTGGACAGTTAAATGAATATTCTATCTTATCCGTTTTGTTTGTGCTTTACACCAACATTTACTTTAATAATGTGTAATTTTCTACTGAGTGAAATATATTAATTTATTCAAGGAAATGTAATCGAACACAGTTACATCCATTTTATGATGTTTGATATTAATCTTGTTTGTAATGAATCATGAAAATAAGGATGTTTCTTCAGAGTACAAACAAAAAATTCAGCTTGGCTGTCTTTAAGTGCCTGCACTGTTTAGACAACAACTCTGCTTTAAGAGTTCTGGTATAAAGTATAGGATAGCAGTATACCAATTTCTTCATTTTGGTGCAAGTACTTTAAGAGCTCTTTTATAACTAATTACGTGTCATGTACATGTATATCAACAAACCTGTTTGATAGGACCCATTCTTATCAAGACAAGGAACACTCCATTATTTTGTGGAGTCTAAATGAACAGTAAACTTATCCAATAATATATATCCAATTGATGTTAGGGGTAATGTTTCTTGATACATTTAATTGATAAATCAGCAAGTTAGTGTCTGTTGTGAATGATACATACCCCATTTCAGTGTACTTTTGGGTTGTCTGGTTTATAATGTGAATTTTTCTGAGTTGAACTACATTATAAATATTTCAACCACAAATGTTTGCAGCACTTGTTTCTTTGCTGTATTATAGCAAAGAGTAAGTGGTTTGAAATCAATTGTTTGTGAGAGTGGAGGCCATCTTAACTTGGGAAGGGGGTAGGGTTGGGGATGGGGGGTGGGGGTGGGGGTGGCCACTAAACAATACAAACACCAGCTAAACTAAGACTTGTTATAGGGCAATAGGATATGTGTATATTTGAATATCTAAATGTATGATTTATGCTAATTTTAATTATTGTATAGAGGAGAGTCATCAATGTTGTTGATGTATTGTATTTATTATTTGAATAGTGTTTGAAATATCTGAAATTAGTTTTAGTGTATACATGTACTTAATTTGATCCTATAACTATTTTACATTAAATATTCAGATTTTTATATGACTCACTATAGATAAAAGAGAATTTTACAGCTTTTTATCCATCTCCAATTGTTGTATGCGAAGAATTTGAATAATCTTTTGCTCAGTAAGTGGTGCATGTATGCCGTAGATCGGTACACTCATCACAAATTCTGGCTCTCTCTGTAATTGAATTTTGAAACAGATGGCTCTCTACAGTAAACTTATAAATCAAGATTCAAGATTTCATTTCACCCTAACCACTTACTGTGCTACCTAGTGGGCAACATAAGACATATAGTCTGAAAAAACAACCCAAAATTAATAACTGTTATGATTTGAATATACTAAAACATTTGAACAATACATACAATTATAATTCTCATGGTTTACAATCAAACCCTAGAGTCACACACAAAATTGACAATTTTAAAATTAGAGATATTGTACTTATTTTTTATTAATGCTTGGTAATAAATTTACTGATTGATGTGTAACAAGAATTCTTGTTTATTCATTTCTTATTCTCATCTGATAAGAGTTTGTATAATCCTATGAAATGTTTTACATTTATACTGATCCACACATTGATTGGCTGGTTTGACAGTCAGTTGGTTGATTGGTTGGTTGGTTGGTCACTTGTTTGAATGGTTGATTGATTGATTGATTGATTGATTGATTGATTGGTAAGTTGGTTGGTTGGTTGGTTGATTGGTTGGTCTGTCTTTTAGCTGATTGCCTGATTGATACATTGATTGATTGATTGATTGATTGATTATTGGTTGTTTGGTTCATCAATTTCTAAATGTCTTCTATGCCGTACAACTGAAGTTTTCATTAGTTTTTTTCATAAAACTTGGCATAAAATCTATCATCTCTCCTTTAATTGTTTCAAGCAAATTGCAAACAGTCTCTAATCTTAGCAGGAGAAGAAACATTAAAAGACAATCAACATGCAAACATCAGTTGTATCTGGTTCACTTGTATCTTGATTGTTGGTCAAATGTGATTGGGGTAGGTGTGGGAAACCTGTTTTTGAATAAAGAAATTTGCTCTTTAAACAGAAAAAATATCTGGCCAAAGGAGTAAAATAAATGGTGGGGAAAAAAGGCCAAAAGTTTTCAGAAAAATGGAATGGAGGAAAAAAAGCAGCTTAAACTCCCGAAAAAATATTATATCATATTAAATTGCACTGATAATACATACAGACTTTATTCAAAACCAATTAGGATAAAGAAATAGTCTTCATATTTCTTTTATATTTGATAATACTTTACTTTAAGTTTACCAATCTACTTAAATCTAAGCAATGTTATCTTTATTTTCACTCCTTTTTTAACCAGTAGACGAATATGATGGCTGTGATCCAGACACAGCCTACAATGAGCTTCACTACATGGGATCAGGAATCCCTTCAAAGTCTTTCAAAAAGTTGCAGAAACAAGTCAGCTCTGAAACTGAGCCTGACGATATGAAAGGTATTTTTTTTTAATTCTTCCTCAATAATACAATAATGTTGGTACTAATCATCTGCATCATTAGATACTTTGTTTTATTTTGATTGAATCAAAGTTTACAAGAAATCATTTTTAAAATTACGTACCTTTACATCAAGCTTATATTTGTCTTTATTATTGGATATTTTCTTTAATATTTTCATAATCATACTCAACATCCCTTCCTTGTATATATAGAGCCATGGTCTGAGATGATGGTAGCCTTTATTCAATTCCAAAACCGAGTCATTTCCTAAGGGAAAAAAGATGGGTGTTCAAGCATTTCCCTTTTCATAATATGATTAAAGCCATTTTGTAATGCAAGATGCTTGTTTTAGACAATATTGTCTATTATAATCCTATATGTCTTTTCAGCCATGCCGCCTAGACGGCGCCGTAGGTCTAGTGCTGCAGCTCAAAAGAAACAATTACCAGTACAACCCGAAGAAAATGAAGAACAGCGAGACTTTGATGAAAATGAATATCTCAAAGGAAAAATTCCTTTAAATGTTGCGACAGATGATAAAGCAAGACCGCAAGCTATAAGTAAGTAATTTCATGATGATTATCTATACTAGTAAGTACGTATGTATACCAAGAAAATTAAACCCTTTTAAAAACCTTGTTAAACCTTATGGACCTGTATGTATTCACCCTGTTTAAGTATTGCCTTAAATGTAAAAGTTTAAAACATGAATGTATATATAATTCCAACACTCCAGCTTAAAAGGGAACTTTTGCCTCAGATCTGTGCAGTCTCTTGACAATCAAACATGAGTCATCTATGGGAATTTTTGCTTATCAAAATACATGCTAATATTCTCATATTGTTTACTAATGTATGTATTTAGGTCAGAAAATATCAATTAAAAATCACAGGTTACTCATTACTCATGTTTGATTGTCTACAGACTGAAAAGATCAGGTCGGAGCAAAAGTTCCAAGTTGTATGATACTTTGCTTGTCTGCCTGAGGGGGGATGATTCCTAGAGACCATTCCTTATGTAGTAATGCATTGGAAAATTCTAAAACCTGCCACCTGTTTGTTACAGCATTAAATCAGCACTTGATTTGTTAAGCTTTTTATGCAAGAAATATATGTATTATACCTCTTTAAAAATTAACATTGAATCCAAAACACTTAATTTTTCATTCATGAAATTGGGAAAATAGAATGATTTCTCTTGTCACAATTTGTTAATGTTTGTCACACCCATGTACCTTTTTGCCCTGTGATCCCTCATTGACCTTGTTGGCATCACCTTTGTATTTAACACAATTAAAGGGTATGAGGAAGTTAACGTTACAACAGAACCGAAAGAGGAAGATGATTCCAAACATGCAAATTTCGACGAGAAAGCATTTTTAGCTGGAAAAGTGCCCATAGTCAGCGAAGGTAGCAGAGAAGTCAAACCAGGAGCTAGTAATTTTGAAGACAAAGGTAAACGAGTCATAATGGAAATAGCCTCAAGTATTGAGCTACACTTACATTCATACATACACCCTCCCTAACATTCTTATATACACCCTTACATATGTATCCACAATATTATCCTGGACATATAATGCCCTAATGTAATGTTTGTTATTTTTTTAATAAGTTTAAACTTACCTCTTGTATGTCTATATATATACACTGGTTATGATATATTTTCTGTGCTTAAACTAAGTCCATTACTCTTGTGTGTGCAGAGTGCAGACCCCCACCCCTCATGTTTCTCTTCAGGTGATTCATGATACATTTTTGGTAGAGGTTGTGCTTTGTAAGACCTTCAAAAGGCAGGTTCTGTGAATAATTTTGGATGAAATGCTTGTAATTATTTTTTTCAATAATTAGAAATCATTCCTGCAGAAGAAAGGGCACCATGGCAAAAAGCAATGGAAGCAAAGGCTGACAATTTTGATGAAAATGCATTTCTTTCTGGAAAACTTACAATCTTGGGAGGTAAATAGATAAATACTTTTGCAATATTTTAACGTTGATAATTATCATATACATGTATAATTTCTTCTAGATAATGATGTTTGATTGTTTGATATACTTAAATGTTATTTACTGCTTTTACTGTGTTTAATTAATTTAGTGTTCATACAATAAGTGAAGTATATATGAAGTACTTTTTGATTTTTATTTAATTTTTTATATTTTTGATTTTTTTCTAATTTTTTTTCTTTTTTGGGGGGGACCCCATTAGAAATAAGTCTCAGACTTTTGTGGGCTATCCCAGGCAAATGTTATTTTTAAATCTATCTTTTTATTCTTAAATTATTTTCTTCATCACACTGCTACATACTGTACTATTTTCGACATTTGCTGAATAAAATCAAATCAAATCAAATCAAGTATGGTGGGATATGTACACCATTGGGCGTTCAGCCTATTTTGTTCCAAATTATTAAAAAAAAGTAAAATGTTTACTTATGTTATATTCTTTTGTAATTTATTGGAATAAAGAGCCATTGTATAAAAAAAAAAAAAATCTCCAGCAACACCTATAGATGAATATGGGGAACAGTTTCATCAAATTTTATATCAAATTCTTAATCCTTTTTTTTTTCACTATACAGGAGACCCCAAACCATGGAGCCCAAAGATTCAGCGTCCAGATGCTAAACCAGAATGGACCATGTATGCAGATGGAGTAGAAGACAAACCATATGATGAAAGAGCTTACCTTGCTGGCAAAATTCCAGTTGTCAAAGGTGGTGCTATAGATGAAAGCTCTTTCCATGAACCAGGTAAAACGATTTTTTAGAGTTATTCCAGAAGAAAAAGAGTCATCAATAATGGCCATTCCAAATTGATGACTTCTTTTTTGACATAATTAAGTAAAAGGCCAAGTTAATATGATCCACATTGAGGTAAAAAAAAGGAGAAATATTAAATCTGCCATGCCAATTTTTTTTTAATTCTTCACTGTATGAAGAATTTATTGAATCCAGTAAAAAAAATAAAAATAATGTTTTCAACAAAAATCTCTACCCCATTACATATGTAAGCAGCCACTGAAATGTTGGTTGATTATATCACCCAAATGTTTTTATGATAAAACCTATGATTTAGCATAATGTCTATTCCAGAACAATATGTTGAAAGGGAAGAGGAAGAACTTCCAAAGCACAATGAGAATTTCAGTGAAGATGCCTACCTTTCAGGACAAATCTCTGTTGTGGGTGGCACTACAAAACCTATTGGTGAGTTCAAGTCTTACGTAATTCACAAACTATACTACTTACAGTTGAAGAAATAAATCATAAAACCTTTACGAATAGCAACATATGACGATATTTTGCCCAATTCACTACTTCAATAGCCCCATTTCCATCTTGTTTGAAAAAACAGATAATATTAATAATGTTAACAGCAGCAACAAGAACAACAAGAACAACAACAACAACACCACAATGGTGATGTTATCATTCCTCAAAATATTGTTATCTTGATCAGTAAAATACTTAATTAATTAATTAATTAATCAGTGAATGAAATCAGCCTTTTTCTTACTCCACATCACCATTCACCAAACTGAAGTTTGATTTATTGGAAAATCATACTAAAGAACCAATAGCATTAAACTCTTGAACATATAAACACTTAACATGGGCAATTTTGGGGAATCTCTTTGATCTGATGAAGTTTTTATATGCATTTTCCAATTGTATGTAAATTATGGTTGTTTGTTTCATGTGTATCAAATGTAAAGAATGCTACATTGTAAAATGAACACAAATGAAATAGAAGCCTTAAAAAAGTATTCATATATCATATACTCTGGTATTCTCATATTTTGTTTATCTGTAAGAGGTTTAACTCAGGTTTGATTAATTGAATTATGAAAAAAAATGACATCATTATCTCTATTATGTGTGCATATCATTGGTACATGTTTTCTCTTCAACAAACATACCATCTATTAAGTTATAGCGTTTGCAATTGGTGATTTCAATGATGGTCATATGATAATTAAGTTGAACAATTATTGAATTGTTAATTCATAGACTGAAGACCCTCACACAATCTTAAGATGTTGATTATAAATATTTTATACTAGTCATTGTAATAGGTTTATTTATTTAAAAAAATGATAAACAATAAAGACATCGTTTTTTTTGTGTATTAAAAATAGTCAAGATGTATGCATCACTCATATTTATTTCTGGATTTCTGAATGTAGTTCATACTGGTGACAATCATATTGTGAAACTGACAGTGAAAAAAATGAAGGAATTTATGGATAAAGCACATATACATAGTCATTATCTTCAACTTGACAGTAACTCAAGAGGTCATAACCTCTGACCTTTGGTGTCATTGACATGCTACTCTGTTACTCTCTACATTTCATTAAGGTCCAAAACAAGTGATACATATGCCAGGTAAAGTCTGATAAATGTTACTGGCAGGTTACACCCATATGGTATGTATAAGATACATGTAAAAGTAAAACAACATAGAACAGATTGGATGGGATCATAAAATGTGGAATCTTTAAAGCAAAGGCAACTTTTGATTCACCTCAAATTCTGACTGACGTGAAAATTCTGAGGTTTTGAAAACTTTTACGGTCAGGGAATACATATATCGTTACAAAAATAGAGTGACGTTGTATCCAGTGGAAGAAGATTTTTTTAAGAAACATTTTTTTTAGTGATATTCATAATTGATATATTCCATACCTTTTAGTGGCTTAGAAACATTGTTCTAGATCTCTCTACATTTGGAAAAATGTGTTGTCTCATAGGAGTGTGACACAACAATTAATACAGTCTGGAATTATTTGTAATATCAGTAGTTAATCATGGAAACAATTACACCTTCAGCTCTGGATAAATGTGACCAAAATAACAATATCAGTGATGAGAGTGAAAAATATGAGAATGGAGAACAAGAAGCTTCAATTTGGGATAAATATAAAACATTGATGGATCCTCAGTATGAACTAAGGCGTCGCAATTCACAGACAAGGCTTAATAATTTCTTGGCAGAAGAATGGCAAAATGTAAAGGAATTAAGTCAAATCGATGAAACAGAACCATCAGATAGTATGTCCACTTCTACACACATTTGTTTCAGGAGATTTCAACTTTCGGAAATGAAGATTTGTTTGTGCCTTGGTATAAAAAGGGGATCTAGTTGTATGGAAAATTGCATCTACAAAATAATGCACTTACTCTAGCTCTGAATATGTGTTTCATGTTTTATTGCAAATTATAGTAAGCTATCACTTACATCTTCAAGCAAAGTGCTCTTGGGACAGTGCAAAGGCCAAGTGCATTAGTTTGAGAAAACAGAAAAATCTTGACCAAAACTATTACAGTATGCAGATTATATTTGTCTCATAAGGGGCTATGAGACTCAGCCAAAGATGCTATTGTCTGTCTCTCTTGAATGTAAAAGGGAGTAGTTGAAAATGAATTAACATATATACTTGAAATACAGGCAACAATTTATTTTTTTATTTTTTCTAGAAAGGAAAAAGAAAAGTCAGAGGGTGAAAGCAGCATGGGAAAAGGATGATGACTCTTATATAACTGATGATGAATTTGATGAGAATGCATTTCTTGAGGGACGTATTCCCATACTGAGAGAATCTGTGGATAGAGAATTGGTTCCTGCAAGACAAGGTATGACAGAGTTACAAAAATATGACAATGTCAGTTATCACTTGTCACCCCTTATATTACAGATAGATTTATATGATGCAAATGTCCTAAAACTCTGTTATTTTTCCTTTTATTGTATTTTTTTGAAGAAAAAGTTTATTCTGGATTTTTTTTCAATCTTGGGTATTTGAAATTAAATAGGCCTGATAAATAAAGATTCATGTTACTGTGTTTCCCTAATTATTTTGGCCCAACTAACATTATCATTGACAATATCACAGATAAATTTTGCATTATTGAAAATTGTCATAAAACAATAATTCCAGGTCCTATTTTTTTTTAAAACAATAACTGAAAACAAGATCATTTTTTTGTTAGCTAGGCCCTAGTTCAAAATTAAATGGTGTAACGTAATTTTGAGATATGTAGTTCTTGCTTTATACAAAAAATTACTGTTGAAATTATTTCATGTCAGCTTTCTGTTTTCGAAACAAAAAGTTAGAGAGGAATATAAGATTTGAAATTTATTGCATCTTTCTTTCATCATTCTTTTCCTCTATAATGTACTATCTTTGTTCATAGTCAGCAGTGGAGGAAAAAAGAATAAAAAATTCAGAGAAAAAGCACCATGGGAAATAGACCTTGATGACGATTACATGTCTGATGCAGACGTTGACGACAAGTCATATCTTGCTGGAAGAATTCCTGTGTTTAAAAAACATGCAAATGAGAGATCAAGGGAACACACACCTTCAGGTTTGTCAATTAATTCTTCTTTGAGAATGCTTTCATAGAACTTAGAAGTCAGGGCTATATATGTAGGAAGGAGATGAATAAAATACATGTACAAAATCTCTAGTCAATTATGCCAAATAAACAATCCTGATTATAGAATTTCATTCAAAAATTGGTATGCCATGTAGAAGTTACAGTTGTTTTATTGTATGCCAAACCCTCTACAATAATTGTCTGTGCCAAATCAAAAGTTTAGAAAAAAATGATTAAAGTATATTCTAAGGTCAAGGTCACCACTCTATCTATTTTGTAAAGTGCTTGAAAATGCAAATCAATTAGAGATTACATTTTAGTGAAAGTTAAGGAATGCACTTACTTATGTCAATCACATCTTGGTATTAATTGTGGTTATCTAATGATTGATCTTGATAGGTATACCATTGTTTTTTTACTTGTCTATGGTAGGCTAGTTTGCCATTTCTTCTTATTACTTTATCATAAGAGCTTTTGTTTAACGATTTGAAATTCTGACCATGTAAATTGTAATCATTCAATGTTTCTTCACACCTGCTCCAAGATTATACATTTTCATTTTATCATTATTTTTAATGCATACATGTTCCACTTTGTAGAGCTTTGGTGAGTACATAATATAAGATATTAGTTTGTATAGACATTGACAAGATATTATTTAACAATACTGCAATTTCATGTTGATGGAGATCAGAAGATCTTGTTTGAAATTCAGGAAAGACAATCTTTAGCTATGCTAGAAACAGTGCATGTAGTCTTGAGCATAGCTAGGGGGTTCTTAAATTTCCTGATGCACCGAAATATCTCTAAAAAAACCAACAATGGTTCCTTTAGAGCTTGGATAAGAGCTACCCATTAGTGAGACAGGCCTTTGAGCTGTCTCACTTTTGGTATTATCCTGCCTATGTGAATGCATATTTGGGATCTTCCCAATATTTCACAAACAAAATATTAATTTGTTTTTTGTCACATGATGTTTATGTCTTTTGTGTTTTTCTGTTTTATCATCAGGTGGTCGTGTGAAGACAGCAATGAGAATTAACTTGAGCAGAGGGTCAAGTATGGAAAGCCAACTTTCAGATGGTAATGGCGTTTTGGACCTAAAATTTCATGAAATTATTCAATTTAACGTGACTGTCTCTTTGTTTCGTTGAAATATATCACTCATATGTACTTTCTGAAAAATATACATCTACTTTAGGAATGTGGTCATACTACCTTGGAAGTTAAATGAAATATCTTCTTTGATAATCATATTTTCCAAGGGTAAAACTCAAAACAGTATGGTTGACTTTTAAGGGGCCCTGTGGTGGCTTATTTACCAGAGACAAAAAATGTTATAAAACAGAAATTACAAATTCAATACTATACATGTATGCATGCTATCATAATAAATAACAAATTTAATATCGATTTCACATTCCAAACAGAATCCAGCACAACTGAAGATATGCAGAATGGAAAAGAACCTTACAACAACATGATGTATATCGGTAAAAAGATTCCATCTAAAACTTTCATGAAACTGCAAAGATGTATCAACATGGGACAACCTGAACCCACAGGTAA
>JAVSBT010057225.1:3891-17107 GCA_033118115.1 Pharyngocirrus eroticus
ATACAATACAATACAATACAATACAATACAAAACATATGTGCAACAGTCAAGTGAAAGCCTACTGCACATTTTTCATACATGTCTAATAAGAGTTTATTTTAAACCTGGAGGCAAAGAGGTTTCATCTTTACCCCCCAAAAAATGTTATTTGTAGACTTACCTTCTGGACACCAATGACCAGTATAACACAGATCTGTCGGGGCTGAAGATCCCTGCAAACAGAACCATCCCCTGGTACAGACTTCACATTGGCCTTGTTCTTTCAGGTTTGTTTTGTTTGAATAGGATCCAGCTGGACATGGATACTGTGGGAAGAAAAATTAGTGTGAATTGTAGGAAAGGGAAAAAAAGACATCAGTTGAGAAGTTGAATAGTCTAATTGATAATTAACAAGGAACTTTTTCTCCTGATATTTTCAGTGTGTAGACAATCAAACATGAATAACCTGTGGAGTTTTCTGTTAACATTTCTTACCAAAAATACATGATATTGCTAATTAACTCTTATCATGATTAATCTATGGTGATTTTACAAGTATTTATTTAAGTGAGAAACAAGAGCACAAAATTCTACAAGTTACTTTGATCTAATTGTCTACAGACTGAAAAGATCAGGATCAAAATTTAACTATCTCATAGGCATGTTTAAAATTTGTAAAACAATATTTTGTGAAGGGGAATAAACTTCACTTACCTGGTTTGGTGTAGCAGTTCCTTTTGGACAAAAATGACCAGGAGAACAGGCCACTGGTGATTTCTGAACTCCTCCTGTTCCAAGAAGACACGCAAATGTCTCTGGACAAGGGTCACATTGTTCTACAGCAGTGAGGTTAGAGAAATCTGCATATTTACCAGCAGGACAGGCATATTCTGTCTGGTTTGGTGCATAGTTACCCCCTGGGCAGAAGTATCCAGGCGAACAAGGATAGTCAGGTTTAGAAAGGCCATACTTGGTACATGAGTAACCAGCCGTGCAAGGTGAACAGCCTGACTGGGCCATTTTGCCTACTCCGCCATTGAAAAAGCCAGGTTCACATGGAGTTGGGGTTGGTGTACCTGCCTCACAATAATGACCAGCAGGGCAGTCTTTACAGAACTCCAAACCAGTGGCTCCCTCCTCTTCAGTGAATTTACCAGCAGGACATGCCTGTGGTGCAGTTGTTGCCCTTGGACAGTAGTGCCCCCTAGGGCATGAGCATGTTGAACAATGTGGGTCAGCAGTACCTGAGTCACAGAACCTCCCTGCTGGACAATCCATACACTCTGCTTCAGCTGCAGCTCCAAGATTTTCAAAGAACTGACCAGCTGGACAGGGACTTTCTTTGTAATCACCTGTTCCTGTTTGGCAGAAGTGACCTCTTGGACAGAGCAAATTGGATGTGGGCAGTCCAACGGTAGCTTCTGGACAATAATAGCCTTGTGGACAGTCTGTGCACCCTGAGGCCTCATCTATAGCTCCAGCAATGTGGCCATATTTTCCAGCTGGACATGGTGTTGCGTCTTTGCCATCTAAGCAGTAATAGCCCTGTGGACATTTTCCATCAGTGGGTGTTGCACTTGTACTGCCTTCTGGGCAGGCAAAACCTTAAAAGAAATAAACAGTGTTTATTTTTGCAACACATGTAAAATGTCAACAGGTAAAGAATAGGAGCTTATAGCATTTCTTCCTTTTTACCATAATCAATAATGTTAAGCTACAAATAATAGGCCAACTGATTTTTATTTCATCTTGAATGATGTTTATGAATATCATAATGAATTCATATATTTTTACAACAATGTGATTCCCCAATGATATGTTTGCTTCTATGTTGTTAAATATTGTTGATTAATAGCAAAGCTCTAATCATACCTGCATCACATGTATCACATGCTATTTTCTTTGTGACATCTGTGTAGGTTCCTTCATCACAAGGTAAGGGAGCTGTGGCTGGATCAGCACAGTAATGGCCCACAGGGCAAGGTGTGCAGGCTGTCTGTGTGCCAAGACTGTAATACCCTGCTGCACAGTCTACACTTGCTGCTGTTGTCACAGGGCATTCTTTTCCTGGTTCACATTCTGTACAGAACATGGCTTCGGCTTCGGCGTAAGTTCCTGCAGGACAGGCAAATTTGATGCTTGTGAATTTGTTGGGACAAGCAAACCCTGCTGAACAAGAAATGCAAGCATCTTTGCCACCTTCACTGTATTGTCCATCTGCACATTCATCCTCTGTGTCTGCGCTTGTGCTGGGGCACTCATACCCTGGTGGGCAAAATGTACATTCAACTTGTCCAGCCACGGAGTAAGTTCCTGGTAAACAAGTGATGAAACTGTCCGAGTTTGTATAAGGACAGGCGTTTCCAGCTGAGCACTCGATGCAAGCAATAGCGTTTCCTATGGAGTAAAAACCTTCTAAACACATAGCATTTTCAAGTCCAGTTTTGTCCGGGCATTCCCATCCTGCTGGACAGGAAGTACATGCAGTCTGGCCACCTGTTGAGAAATACCCTGGATCACAATCGGTAGGAGTGACATCTGGTGTTGGGCAATATTGACCTGCAGGGCAAGTGGAGCAAGATATGGCATTTGCAACAGAAGTCTGGCCTGGTTCACATGTAATGATTGCTGAAGGGTCTTTCAATGATGGGCAGGCAAAACCTGCCACACAGTCTATACATGCAATGGACCCTGCACTAGCATAAGTCCCTGATGTACATACTTGAATCGAGTCTGGGGTAGCACATTCATATCCAGCTGGACAGATCTTGCAGCTTATATCCTTTGCAAGAGAGTAATTCCCTGATGTGCAGGTCTCTGGTGGCAAGCTAGATATTCAATAGAAAATAAAGTCATCAATTTGCTAAAAATATAATGTAAATGTCATTTTCATGCTTTATCATAGCTTGTATAGTGGTTTTAAGTATATTTATGTATTTATCTTGTAAAGTTAATTAGTATTTGTGTCTCTATTTGGTAAATATTCTATTATGTTTATGCACAACGTTTTGTTTATTTGATATAAAAAGAGACAAATACAGTAAACAGTATAACTTTGCACAACACAAATTTTAGCTTTTTTGTTATAGAAACTCTGAGTCTATATTTTTACTTACGTTGGATCAGGGCAAGCTGTTCCAGCCACACAGTCTGTGCAAGTAGTTTCGCCTGTGTTACCATTTGTGGTCTGGCCTGCAGAGCACTGGATAGCTGGAAGATTAGGGAAAGGACACATGTGACCTAGAGGGCACTCGGTACAGTTGACTTCTCCTCTAAGACTTGTGAATCCTGACAGACAAGGTGTCTTAGCTGATGAGGTACATTCATAACCTGCTGGGCAGATCACACAATCAGCCATTCCCTGTAAAAAAAATATAAAATAAATACTATATTTTGTCAAAAAGTGTGCACCATCAAATAAAAAAAAGTTAGAAATAATTTTGTTGATATTTTGTCGACAATATAGGTTTAAACCCTGATGATAAATATGTTATATTTGAAATATTGCATATCAGGATTTATTTATTCAAATAAAACAAAGTTGTTGCACTTGTTGAGCCAAAAATCAAAAGAGCTGTTAAAAGTTATGATATGCTACAATGGAGGCTAGTTTAAAAAAAAAGGTTTGAGTCAATTAACAAAATTAAAAAACGCATCTCAGATCACTGGCATAACTTAAAATCTTCCTGTAGAGAAAATTAATGAAACTCACATTTTCACTGTAATATCCAGTTTTACAATTTACTGGAGCAGCAGCAGGATTTACACAGGATTGACCACCTGGGCATGGAGAACAAGCAGTGGTAGCTCCAGTTGAATATTCCCCAGAAGGACATGGGGTTGGGGGTTGATCTGCTGAACCACAAGACATCCCAGCTGGACACACGGTACAAGCAGTCACCTTTAGGAAGAAAAAAGGAAAAATATAGATAATGAGTTGGTTATCATAATACTAATAGGATTTTCTTCAGGCTTTTTAAAGCTTTAAACAGAACCTGGTGTCAAACAAGTAACTCTTGTTAGATAAAGCGATATATCCATGGTATTTAAACTTAGAATTTAAACTTTGCTTGCATGAAAATACAATAAAGAAAACAACAACATCTACATCAAAAAATGTTCTACTTTTTAATGTAGCTTATCACTTACAATGCCCCCAAGACTGTAAAATCCAGGGTCACATGATACAGGGGCTACTGAGGAATCATCGCAAGCCTTTCCTGCAGGACAATTAGAACAAACAGATGCTCCACTTCCACTATAAGTACCTAATGAGAGGAAAATTGAAATGATTATGGTACTAAATGTTGTTGAAATCATTTTTTTGTTGATCAAGTAAGTAAATCAATGCTTCAATAAAAAAAGTATCGGGTTATTGAAGGCCACGCCCATTAGGCCGGTGCTTATTTCTGTAGCACAGGGGACTGAGAGCTTTCTCTCCCCTAGACAAGATGCTAGACTTAAGGGTCCTCCCTGTTTGTCTTATAAGAAAGTAAACTCCTAATAATTTATTCAAAATCTTTTATTTACCTGGATCACATGGTGTGCATGTTAGTTCTCCCTTTAAACTGTAAGTTCCTGCGTCACAATCTGTTGGAGTATTATAGAGTGACCCATCAAAGCAAGACTGGCCGCTTGGACACAAGGAGCATGAGCTAGCTATTGGGTCACTGTAATAGCCATCAGGACATCTCTGAAATAATGAGGACATTAAAAGAACACTACATTAGAATAATTCACTGAGCCTTCACTCAAATTCAAATTTAATCAAACTACAAACATTATCCAAAATAACAAATCTTTGTGTCTTTAATTCTGAAAAGTATTTTCCTTTACAATGAATGGCACATTGGTGGAAAAGTTTGTCTGAAAATGTGTGGAGTGAAATATGTTTCAACAAACAAATATCAACTGATTTGTGTCTGAGATTTGGGATTTTAATTTTTGATTATTTGGGATCAGGGATTTTGGTTTTATTTTCTTCAGTAGAGAATCATGGCTAACTAACCACACATGTCATTTCAGCTAGGAGACTGAAATACCCTGCATCACAGTCCTCAGGTAGAACAGTTTTGTCCAGACAACTTTGTCCAGCTGGACAGGCTTTACAATTGGCTTGTCCGGGTAACTCTTGGTAATAACCATCAAGACATTCTTCCTTTACTGCTGGGGATGGGCATCTGTAACCAGGGGGACAGGGCACACAAGCAGTTCCATTGGAGTATTCACCCATCTGTTGAGGAAAATGAGAAGGATATGTATGACGTGAAAATAATTCTTATATCATATCATTATGAAATCTACATAACAGGTGTGATAATACGGAAATGGAAAGCTTTGGAAAACATAATAATCAACTAATCATGAATGATATCTCCCTAAAAAGAACGATTTGAAATTAAAATATATTTCCATGACGCTATAAATCATAATTTAGATAACCATATTCTTGACTTTTTTTAATGAATTTTTCACTTACAACACAAACAATGGGAGCTCCTCCATTACAAATTTGACCTTCTGGACATGATTCACAAGCAGTACTTCCTGCATCAGAAAACTGTAAAAGAAAAAAAGATTTTTTTTCAAGATCCAAATCTAGTATTTAGTTGTGTAATTGTTTAAATTACAATAAAGTAAAAATGATAAATGGCATATTATGGTGTATTGTTCAGACTAGTGAATTTCTAGTTTTATCTTACCTCTCCGGTACCACATGCCACCGGTGCGACAGTTGTGTCAGGACATTTACTTTGAGCTGGACAAATGGTACATGTGGGATTACCAGTACTGTCTGCATAATAGCCAGTAGGGCACTGTAAGCAAAGCATGGAATAATATAAGGACATGCTAGAGTGATTCAAGTAAGTATGTAATATGGACAATATTGAAGGAATATGAAGACTCATTTTGCCTCTCCTAATAATACATTAATTACTCATTGTATACCATTATAAAACATAAAAGCACCACAATAATATTCTTGTGTGGGGTCATCTAACCAGTTAAGTAGTCTTATTCAATTGAAACTTTTTACTGGCTACGTTTTTCTTCAAGTGCTTGGGAAGGTGAGCTTAACAACAACCTTGTGTGTGGAAAGTTTAATACAAACATCAAAATTATATTACAAGTATGTCCTTAATCTTAATCAATCAAACAATCCTTCACTCATTCATTCATTCATAGTTCAATAAATGCACAGCCAATCAATCAATATAATCAATGAAGACTTTCATAATCTACAAAAACATACACTTTTGCAGCTTTCCATTCCTTCTTCATCCTGATATGTCCCTGCAGGACAAGCCTCTTGAGCTGTGGTCTTATCTGGACACTTATGGCCTACAATGATACATATTGATAACAATAACTGACTACATTGAATACTGAACAATGGGAATTTATGATACCTTGGCTATTTGATTTTTTTTTCCAGATATTGCAAGCGTACTGTTTTTTATTTTAACTACTGCATTTTTTCCAATCGCCCTCTTCAATTTATATAAAGGCGTCATTTTTTCATCTATGATATAAATATTGGCTCATTCTTCAGCCTCTTTAAATGTAACCATATCCTGGATGGAAATCAAAGAGAAACTTCGAGAAGTATCTTTTTATAAAGCGTGTTGTTGTCTTCTTGAAATGTCCCTTAGCATAATTCATAATTAGTTACTTACCTCTGTCACATGTATTACAGCTTTGTTGTCCAGTCGCTGTCTGAGATGATCCTGTTGGACACTGGAAAGGTTCAGTCATTCCATTATTTGGACAGTAGTAACCAGCTGAACATGGAGTACAGGATGCACTCCTACAAAATGAGATCAAGTTATTCATGGATTTACAAACAACTAAACAATAAATAACACCTGTTTTTCATTACTAACTGTCAAAATTAGGTAAGGATATTCCAATTTGATAAGTTGGTAGATTGATTTTTTCCGTATATATTTTTTAATTTTTTTTTTCGACACGTTAATTAGACATTAGAAACGAAACATTTTGAAAAAAAGTAACATCCTTCAACCAACTAAACAATTTGAAATGGCCTAAGTTTCATTTTAACATATCTGGCATTTTTCCCAAAGTTGATCAACCCCATAACACAGTACAAAAAACTAGTACTTACATATTAGAGGCATAATTTCCCGCAGTACAAATTACTGGAGTGATAGCATCTGAACACTCATAACCTCCTGGACAAGGCACACAGGCCACTAGGCTTCCTGTGGAATAGGTTCCACTGGGACATGCAGATTCTACGTAAAAATAAAAATATAGATCAGGGTATCTTGTAACATTCCCAAATTCCACCGTTTGGATAAAACTGAAAGCTCTCCTAAAAAGTAATACTTTTAAACAAATATATTCAATGGCAAGTATACATTGTCAATTGCTCTAACAAAGATTTAATCATAATCCTTTGAACAACTTGAAGTCAGTTTGTTCACATTGTCAACAAAGTCACAAAAGACATGTGGCAATGTAAATAGGTTAAAAGTTTATCTCCCACAATTAAAAGACTTCAAGCCAAAAACTTTAAAATCGCAACTGTGTTTAGACTATAGACTTTTGAAGTGCTTCAAAAGATACTTTCTAGCGCTTACATATTCCGCAATGTAAACAGGGCTTTAAAGAGTTCATTGCATTATCAAATCTTACTAGCTGAAACTGTGGGGCATTCAAATCCTGCGTCGCACGGTTTGCATTCTGTTTGGCCTGTAGAATCTTGGTAGGTCCCTGGGTCACATCCAGTACATACAGTGGTGCCATTTAAGCTAGATGAGACGAAAAATTAATAACAGTATTGTTATGTCAAAAAAATGAATATATTAAGATCTTTTCAATTACTATTGTGTGCTTACATGACAACAAAGGTCCCCACAACAAATCTATATTTACCTGTATTCCCCTGCACTGCATGGCACAGGAGTTCCCGACAAAGTGGGACATTTACTACCAGCTGGACAAATAGTGCATGATGTAGACCTTGCTGTGTCAGTATAATACCCTAAAGAACATGCTGTGCAGGTCATATCTCCTAACAGACTGAACTCTCCGGGGTCACAGTCCACTGCTGCTGATGCTATATTGGGACATTCTTGACCTGAACGAAGAGTTGACAAATTCAAATATTATTAAGAATTTTTTCATCATTGTGAAGTTGATGTGTTACGAGTTGCTTCTAGATACATGCACCATAGAGTTTTTGATATAGTAATAAAAGACAAGAAGTCCAAAAATTGTAATTTTCATTTTTTTTTCATGTTAACAAAATAACACAATATTTCGTCAAGTGATATTGACATCATCAGGTTAATGTAGAAACATCACACAATACAATGTCAATATCACTTGATGAAATATTGTGCTAACATAAAAAAAATGAAAATTACAATTTTCGGACTTCTTATCTTTTATTGCTTCTAAATCCTACACTGATGGTTAAAAAACTAATGACAATATTGATATATACTGTATATTTCTTACGTATTAGATAATATAATAAGTCTCCAAGATTTCTATAAAGAGATTTACTATGAAAATGAAAAGACATATGAGACATAAATCAATTAATGATATGATCTACCTGCTGGACAATCATCACAATAAGTTTGTCCTGGATTCGGTTGATATTTCTGTGCACCACATGCATTGGGTGCAGTCATTCCATTGGTGGGGCATTCATGACCCGCATCACATGGTTTACAGCTTGCTTGTTGAGGCGTATCCTGATAGGTGCCATTCAAACATATTGATGGTGCTGTATCAGTGTTCCCTGGACAGCTGTAACCAACGGGACAGTCCTCGCAAGCTGTGGCTCCTGCTGCACTGTACTTTCCTGGTCCACACTGTGTTTCCGTGGCAACTGTGCAGTAATGCCCAGCAGTACATTGGGTACAGCTAGATGCTGGACTAGTACTAAAGTAGCCTAGATAAAGTATGGTCAACACACATTAATTTATTTCCCAAAAACTTAGAAAGAATGTATAATGAAGATATTAATAAAAGCAAATTTATTGAAGCAAAGCTTGAATTACTACAGCAAAATATCAATTGTACATTTACACAAGTAACAAACATTTAAAACAAGCAAAAATCTACAACTTAACACATAAAGCTTATCTAGAGTGCATATGTACAGTGACCTTAGTGTAAGGAAAAACATATAATGACAATTAACCTGAAACAAGAACAAGAAATGGGTTACGAATTATCTCAATTTCTTGAATCATGTCATACCTGCGTCACAATTAGAACAAGATGTTGATCCATCATAAGAATACTTTCCAGCAGGACAAGGGCTGGGATTGCTGGCTCTATCTGAGCATTGGTATCCAGCTGTACAGTTTAAACAATCTGATTGTCCAGTTGAGTTTTGATACTCTCCTTCTGGACAATCCTGTGGTGTGACCATAGTATCACTTGGACACATCTTTCCTGCATCACATGGTTGGCATGAGCCCTGTGATGGGGTATTCTGGTAGGTGCCAGGATCACAAGGTGTTGGTGCCGTCTCAGTTTCCCCAGGACAATAATGCCCTATAGGACAGTCCTCACAGGCTAAAGCCTCTGCTGCACTGTACTGTCCAGATCCACAAGGTATTTGTATAGTTGTATTTGGACAAAAATAGCCTGGACTACATTGTATACAAACGGTTGCATTCTCATTTGAATAATATCCTTAAAAGCAAAACAATGGCATCAAGCAAATGAAAAATGTCATGGTAAGTTCACGGTTACATCAATGCATTACATAAAGTTACGGGTTAGACTATTATGGTCTACACACAAAACACTCCTTTTAACTAGATTATCACTCTAATTTTTATAAAATCACATCAAAGTTAGCACAAAAAAATGTTCAAATTTTCCATTCATAGTTCTCTATGAGGAACCTTTTCTTTGCACAGTTACATTCAAATAAAAATGCCTTCCTAAAAAGAAATAAAAGGTTTTGAGAACATTTCATACCTAACCGACAATTTGAACAAGACATTGATCCTTCATAAGAATATTTTCCAGCAGGACATGATACAGGATTGGCACTTTTATCTGAGCATTGATACCCAGCCGTACAATTCAAACACGCCGCTTGGCCAGTTATACTTTGATATTGTCCATCTGGACATACTTGAGGTGTAACCATGGTACCACTTGGACACATCTTTCCTGCATCACATGGTTGGCAAGTGCCCTGTGATGGGGTATTCTGGTAGGTGCCTGGATCACAAGGTGTTGGTGCCGTCTCAGTGTCCCCAGGACAATAATGCCCTATAGGACAGTCCTCACAGGCTAAAGCCTCTGCTGCACTGTACTGTCCAGATCCACAAGGTATTTGTATAGTAGTATTTGGACAAAAGTAGCCTGGACTACATTGTATACATAACGATGAGGATTCATTTGAGTAATAACCTTAAAAAGTGCATTGAAAACACATATTGTAACTTATCTATAATCTACTTGATGATTGCAGGAGGAAATATAAAAGATCATTATATGCATGCATTCATACAGTCAAATCTCACCATGATACCACCTCACTATCCAGACCTCCAGACTCAAGGCCTATTTAACAGTATGTAGACCCTAAGACTACTAAAAATAGGGACAGTTTCCATTTCGATCATTCTTCCCTCTAACAAAAATCTCAAAATGAGACCCCCTCTCTTTCAGACAATTCCGATCCAAGTCCCAAGGTAGTGTTGGTAGAGAGGTTTGACTGTATGATTAGCCATTTCTTTTTACAATGTGCTTGAGATTTTCATTAATAGACAATTGAAGATGTAGTTCTTAATGATAATCATTCATCTACATGGTTGTGTGCAGTTGACTCAAATTATTTCATTCAATGGTAATTCCATATTTATTGAATAAGAAATAGGTTGGGTTTCATAGTTATCTTATAGCCTAACCTCCACCCATCCTTATATAAGGTTTTCGTACCTGCAGCACAATTTGTACAAGAAGTTGATCCTTCCAAAGCATATTTGCCAGCAGGACAAGGGACTGGGTTAGAAGTTTTATCAGCACACTGATGTCCAGCTGTGCAGTTAAGACATTGGTTTTGTCCTGTAGATGTTTGGTACTGCCCATCTGGACACTCTTGGGGTGTGACCATAGCATCATTTGGACACATCTTCCCTTTGTCACAGGGTTGACACTCATTTTGTTGGGGTGAGTCCTGATATGTCCCAGCTAAGCAAGGAGATGGGGACACTTCTGTTTCTCCAGGACAGTAATATCCAGCAGGACAAATCTCACAAGTTGCTGATTGAGCTGAACTGTATTTGCCTGCCCCACAAGGTGTCTCTACTGTGCCTGAGCAGTAATAACCGGCAGTACAGGGTGTACAAGTTGAAGCTGAACCATTACTATAGAGACCTTTATATGTGAAAAGGAAAACCATAAGCATTAAATAAATGAAAAAAGATACAACTATAATATAGGGAGTCCACTGTTTGGATGGGGGGGAAAATCTGGACCTCATATAATCCGCCTCTTTCTATTTTAAAAACCAGTTGCTATTTAACTCTAACTTTACATGTTGTGGCATTTTCTATCACAATGGCCAATATTCCCATTATTTGTTTTAAAACCTCTACACTACCAGGTTTCCATTGACAGGAAAAAGAAAACACTGTCCCCAATGACAATTATCATAATCAGTCGTTTATTTGATGTGTACAGATGAATCAAATTATTCTATTTACTGGTAATTCCATATTTTGGGGAATTAAAAAGAGGCTGGGTTTTATAGTAATGCCTAGCATCTACCTTTCCTATATAATGTTTTCATACCTGCAGCACAATTTGTACATGAAGTTGATCTTTCCAAGGCATATTGACCAGCAGGACAAGGGACTGGGTTAGAAGTTTTATCAGAACACTGATGTCCAGCGGTGCAGTTAAGACATTGGTTTTGTCCTGTAGATGTTTGGTACTGCCCATCTGGACACTCTTGGGGTGTAACCATAGCATCATTTGGACACATCTTCCCTTTGTCACAAGGTTGGCAGTCACTTTGTTGGGGTGAGTCCTGATATGTCCCAGCTAAGCAAGGAGATGGGGACACTTCTGTTTCCCCAGGACAATAATAGCCAGTAGGACAAATCTCACAAGTTGTAGATTGAGCTGAGCTGTATTTGCCTGCCCCACAAGGTGTCTCTACTGTGCCTGAGCAGTAATAACCGGCAGTACAGGGCGTACAAGTTGAAGCTGAACCATTACTATAGAAACCTTTATATGTGAAAAGGAAAACCACAAGCATTAAATAAATAAAAAAAAAAGTCCACTGTTCCCATGGAAAAAAATCTGGACCTCGCATCATCAGCCTTTTATTTTTTTAAATCAGTTGTTATTTCATTCTAACTTTACATGTTTTTGCATTTTCTATCACAATGGCCAATATTTCCCATTATTTGTTTTTTAAAAAGAACCTCTACACTACCAGGTTTACATTAACAGGAAAAAGAAAACACTGTCCCTGATGATAATTATCATAATCAGTCATTTATACAATGTGTTCAGGTGAATCGATAAATTTTATTTACAGGTACTTCCATATTTTTGCAATGAAAAATAGGTTGGGTTTTATAGCAATACCTGGCATCTAGCCATCTACATATCCTATATAATGTTTTCGTACCTGCAGCACAATTTGTACAAGAAGTTGATCTTTCCAAGGCATATTGGCCAGCAGGACAGGGGACTGGGTTAGAAGTTTTATCAGCACACTGATGTCCAACTGTGCAGTTAAGACATTGGTTTTGTCCTGTAGATGTCTGGTACTGCCCATCTGGACATTCTTGGGGTGTGACCATAGCATCATTTGGACACATCTTCCCTTTGTCACAGGGTTGACACTCATTTTGTTGGGGTGAGTCCTGATATGTCCCAGCTAAGCAAGGAGATGGGGACACTTCTGTTTCTCCAGGACAGTAATATCCAGCAGGACAAATCTCACAAGTTGTTGATTGAGCTGAACTATATTTTCCTGCCCCACAAGGTGTCTCTAGTGTGCTTGAGCAGTAATAACCGGCAGAACAAGGCATACAGTTTGAAGCAGAGCCATTACTATAAAAGCCTTTATATTTAAAAAAATGTATTACAACAAAGCACACATAATACTGTGACTCTTTCTTGAAACATGAGGACAACAATAAACTCCAACACAGTGAGAATGTCTCAATTAATAAGAGGCGAGGCAGCTCTATGTTTACCATATATCCCTACTTT
>JAVSBT010057336.1:0-10780 GCA_033118115.1 Pharyngocirrus eroticus
GAGAAAAGGCACTATTAGAAGATGTTAGACATTTAAGACAAAAGGTGGCTAGAGACGGCATGCACAAAAGGCCGCCAACTTCTATGAATTTACACTATGTGCCTTATTAAGTGATTCATTCATTAACACATGAACAGTTCTTTTGAAAAATTACTGTCATTTAATTCATTGTGATTATTGTGTACATAGTAATTTGTCTATTACATGGCCACATGCCAGAATTTGTGATAACATAGAAGGTCTATTTATTTTAAAAACTGCCTCTAATTGTAGGAACAGGTATTTTTACTCTATTAAGATGTTCAGCTCCATAATCTTGAAAGATTTCCTGTCTTGGAGAAATAAAATCTGAATCATACAATTTTATAAGTAAATAATAATGCACAGTGCCTTACTTTGAATAATTATTGATGAATAAGGTGTACATGAAGAGAATTACCATACTGTTGTAGAATAAGATAATGTACCTTTTACACCAAAATGTAAGTAATGTTACAAATTCATGATTTTTCCCTGCATATTTATTTTATGTATCCATTTTAACTTGTTACAACCTAGATAAAATAAACAATTAAAGGATGTACTTTTAAAACAAAAGGTGTTCCTTTGTATTTGTATGTTTGATCTGGCAATTTTAAAAGCAATGCAAATAGTTTTGACATGAAATTTCTTGATGTATTTGGCTGCCTACCATAAGAATTTGTCAACGTTTCACATTGGAGGTGTCTTGTTATCTGCAAAAGAGAAAAACATTTCTGCGTAAAAATACTGTTTAGATTCATTTAGCCCACAGGATTTCCATCTACATCTGCTATTAACTATCATTTACTTATGACACAACCCTATCTGATTCATGTCCTGATGCTACTAATGCACTGGAATAGTTGAGTCATCAACAGTTGCACATCACTCAAATAGGCTGCAAGCAGAATGTTAAACTGTATCTGCCCTTTTTGAATCTTTAAAAGCATATTTGTCTTCAAGCACTTGATAACCTACTATTTAAAACTGCTCAAAAGAGACATTGGCAATGTAATACAGAACATGCTGATTGCGTTCTTCATGAAATAATGTACTTTATACTATTGAAACAATTTTATACAGTAATTTGCATTATAAATTCACGGGAATAATAAATTAATGTAAACTTTGATTCATTCTACTTTCATGACTGAATTCTCTCACATAGATCAATATTTACACCACTGTAAATAGTTGATAGTATCATTCCCTTACTTATGCCTCTTGTTGGTGTCTTGAATAAAGCCAAATTGTCTATCCCATGTTTTGGAGTAGGTTGGTTCAGTCTGAAGATGATAAATATGATAAATTTGTACAAACACTGACAAATATCAGACTAGTACATTCTGATGGGATACTGGAAACAAAATGAGGGTCCTTTTTATAGAATAGAACCCAATAATAAATCCATATCTCATCTATAAGCGTTAGTATCAATATTATATTCCTTGTAAACATTAGAATATTTACCCAAATACAGGACTAGTCATCATAGGCGATGTTCTAGCTTGATCATAAGCACCTGGTACATAGGAATCATTTGGACTTGGGGTTGATCCAGGTCTGAACACAAACAAAAGTTTAAATCAGAATCAAATCAAACATTGGAGAATACCACGGCATAGCACATCAACAAATCATAATTAATCATATATGATAAATAGTTATACTCATCAGAGCTAACTATATGACAGACTAATATACTGTCTTTACAACAGACATATGGGCGCATGTTGGCCAAGCCACAAAGCATGCACCTAGAGATCAGAGGGTTGGAGGTTCAATCCTCCTTGCACTATAATTGTGTCCTTGGGAAGGATACTTAGACTCAGGAAACATTACCAGGTAATTCTGAGAAAGTAACCTGCAATGGACTGGCGGGGCGGGTGTCTCTATGTAACTTGTGCTACAGAAACTGGAGATAAGGACCTAGGCTCTAGCAGGAATTTACTACTACATCTTTTTTATCCTAGAGATATCCATATCATTGCCCCTAACTGTTTCCATTTGTTAAACTTAAAGTAAAGATACTGACCTGGAACTCCTCATAGCTCCTTGACTTTGAGATGGGGGAGTCTGAGATCTTCCAGATAGCCCCATTCTTCCCTGGGATGGAGGAAGTCTGAGAGTGACTCTTGCTGGACCACAAGGCTAATTAAATGAAAATTATCACTTAGGCCATAGCAAATTGATTTGTTGGTCAATAGATGCAACTGACCCATTTCTTTCCCTATTTGGAATGGCAGTTACATATTCAGGGCTCCATTTACTTGAGGGACCGAGGGACCAGCCGTTTTTACCCCATTATAAAGTATAGGGTGGGACCCTTAGAAATTTTGAGATTTTAGCCATTTTCTTTATAAACATGTTTCGGGTCCCTCGAAGGAAAAAAAGTAAATCGACCCCTGCTTATGTGGGTGTTAATGGCCAAAGTTGATGCAATAAATCCATGTACCATCACATCAGGAGATCATATTTTTTTATTTGAATCAATGGTAACACTGCCAGTAATTAACGTCTAATATAGCCCTTTAATTTTGCAAAATCTGAGAAAAAAGGCCAATCCATGCTAGAGTAGAATATTAAATTACTTAATTAAGTGATATTCAGACACTCAAGATTTTATCTCTATAGAGGGGAAAGCCACAATACTAAACGTCCTGTATACCCAACTAAACAGACCACCCTTTTATCTCTCCAACTCAAATCTGATTAAAGGTAAAATGGCAGAATAGACTTAGCTATTTTAAAACCAAATAGACTAGTATATAATATGAACATAATAGTTTGATAACATTGACACAACTTTGCTACTCACCGGTGTTCCATCCTGATTAGAAGGTCTAAAAAAAATAATTAAATGCATCACCTGTTCTTTAATTTTATTAGAAAAACATAATCAGTTAATGCATGTAAAAAAATATATTCTTGTAGTTGTGGCATTGGTTACCTCACAAGTTAGACATTAGTAGAAAACAATTGAAACCCTTGACTGGTAAGCAGTATTAACTCTCACCGAGAGCTTTCAATCACTTTTGTAATCTTTATCAATCTGATCTGACAAATACAGGTCAGTTGTTAATGAGTGGTTTATTAACCATGTACCCAGACTCTGCTGAGGAGAATGTTGTCCCAAACTGCCGGCAGGTATTAGTCCACAACACCATCTAGTGGACAAAGTCATTTTAGATCAGATTGACAAAGATTACAGTAGTGATCGAAAGCGTTCAGTAAGAGTTAATACTGTTAACCAGTCAAAAGCTCAATTGTTTACTAATGATATGAATACTGGTTAAATAAATCTACATAAAACAAAAAGTTAGACATGTTTCTTCCACTTTACTAGAAGTGCATGCTTCGTTTCCATTTGTGGGATGAAAACTATAGTTTCTAAAATTAGAAGGGTATTTCTATTTCTTTATCCATAAAGAGTTGCAAGATTTGGATACAAGTGACAATGTTCTCCTTCAGACTTTATTTAGACAATCAGGCTTCATTTATTAGATAATAGATAGTGTTATTATAGTTTATACATACGATATTCTTCCTTTGGCAAAATATGTTGAATTTTTCTGCGGCGAATGACCTGAAAGACATTGAATCAATCATTTGCAAGACTTTCCTTTTGAAAGATTACTGGCTTATTTCTTTATCAGATGACTCATCAGAGTGGTACAACTGAAAGCATGGTCAATTCTGAACTAAATTAAATGCTTATGATAATTTGCAACAGCCATATAAAAGATAATAAAACTCTCATACAGAGATATCAGAATTTCAAATAACTATTGTTTTGGAGTGTGTTACCAAATGCTAATTAACAACAGGGTTTGCCATTAGTATATTGCACCTTTTTGGAAATGATTTTGCAAGGGGGTCTATTGGTTTATATCATCCTGTTGACACTTGAACCATTTTATGATCGTGATTTAATAAAAGTGTGGGCTTTCAATTCAATTCAGTAATTTTATCTAGTTAGAATATCAAAATCATATTAACTCTAATGATGCTTTGACAAGCACTCTTTGCATTGTTTCATGCAGAAACAGATAACTGTATTTGTTGCGTACATCAGTCGAGGATTTGAGTTCTGCCACAAATAATTAAAGGTGAGGTACATTATTTAATTGATCTAAGTTATGATAGTCTAATAAATTTATAAGCCATGATAAAAAAAAACATGTCTTTAAGATTGATCACAGAAACAATATGAAAAAAACAAAATTACTTTCTTTCTGTGTTACATATAGATCTTACTTTTGAAATAAACCCTTTAGAGAGTTCTTGATGACTTGAAACTTGTGGGTTTCAAATCACACTTCATAGTTGAAAGTTATTGATTTTTCATCAAATAAATCATCACTGTGTATAGATAAGGAGCAACCATTTTCACTTTATAGTTGAAATATATCTTGGGAACTGCCTGCGCAATTAAATTGTTTACCTGTCATTCTTTGAGATCCAACTGGAGAATTACCACTAGACACATACATATTGCTTCCAGATGGAGAAGTTGAACTGGATCTTTGGAAAAAATATTTAAAGATATATTTTGATTTGGATGATTTCTTTACAACATTAAAGAAATAGTTTTTCAAATAGATTTTTTTTGGAAAACCAGCTGAGGATGAAATATTTCTTAATACTATTAATAGATTTTCATATAAAAGATATCCTCATACCTTCCTTGCGGACTTCCACTCTGCAAAAAAAGTCAGCAGAAACACAAATGAATTATCCTTCAATCATAAGTTTTTCCTTTGTATAAATAAATCTGTTTATTCAATATGAGCACAAACTTGCATGGACAAATGTAAAAAAATACCTTTGTAGCCATAAGTCTTTTGAGATATGAATTTTCTTCTCTGAGAACCATAAATTCTCTGAAAAAGTATTTAAACTGACATAACATATACACAAAACAACTTGCTCAAATTTCTCTCATACAATTGTTTGATCTAGATAAAAGAATCAAAATTTCAAAACTACCTTTCAAAATTTTTCATGTGTTCCATGGTTCTTTGTGCTTTTTGAACTATTAACTCATGCTTTTTATTCTGCAAAGACAGAAACATCAAATAAGAAAAGCCAAATATATTACAACAGAGAGCAGATTACAATACTGATTAAAAAGGAGACATAAGACTATCTCAGTTATGAATTTATTGAATTTCTAACAAACATTTCTAGCACTAGCCCTTTTAAACTGGCAAGTGGAGATGTTCATATCTGGATCATATTGTTTGATGGTTAACTGTTTAACTTCATTTAAAATGCCATTCACACTATATATGAATGGTAATATTAGTACAAATGATACAAAATGATTAAAAAAATTGCAAGTGAACCAATATAAATTTTCCTGTGAAGTCCTTGAGTCAACTATTTGCCCTACTATATCAGCAAAACAATAATAATAAAGTAATCAATCACCCCGAGAGTAATATTCAAAATCACCATCCTTGAAAATTACTTCAACAAATTCTTTTGATACTTCCCTAATTCCGTTCCAGTTTTTTCCTGTCGAACAGAATATTTAATGATCTGTCAGTCTTTGAAAAATGATAAATGTGCTTTAAATATGACGTTGGGAGCCCCTTTTTGACTTGAATAGGAATTACCATGCTTTGCTCAAATCCACTGTTTGGGGTAAGGATTCTAAATGTTATTTGCTTGAGTTGAGAATTGTAAGAGATTCATAAGACTCTATCATTACTTCTACTTACAGCTTGCTCACCCCGAGGCTGATTGGGTTGGTGTATATCCATTATATTTAGAGGCACTTTTTCAAAGAACTCACTTGTGTCCTGATTATCAAAAGCAGTGCATCTATAGCTTCCAGAAACTTCAGGACATCATTTTATACAAGGTAAACAAACCATGCTTCACTTTCTTTTGACTTCACATAGAATTTGACTTGACTTAGTGTTTGATAGATGTTTGGGGTCTATCAAAAAATGTCCTCTGTATTGTAGCTATCATTTTCAATATATATTTATTTTGCAGAGATTATCTTACTATAGTGCTTTTATAACAACTACAGGCCTACTTGTAAATTCATCTTTTATGGACAGAATGCATTTTCATTCTGGTCTAATATTTGTAATAATAAGGCAGCAAATGGTACAACCATCATTTGTATTGACATATTATTACACAAGTGGTCCAGCCTAAGACTTTACTATTGGTATGCTTTACTTGTCATATCTTTATGGTTTGATGTAGTATTGTCAACGCTCCATTCCAAATATTTTGTTTTGAAGATTGACCAGAACATGCTTCTTGTACAAACTATTTCCATCACTTCATATATTGAATCACAAATAAAATCAGCAACAAAACCCACATCCATCAAGCCAGTGCATATAGTGTATTGCTTGATAGCAGGGGAAGCAATAATTCCAGAAGGTTATTGTTGAGCAACCAGCCATAGTCAAGATATGGATGTAGATATGAAAAATCCTGATTAAGAAAAAAATCAGGTGATTTGTCTTTACTTTTATTGTTTCTTGTCAGGTTCAGCAAACTTAAATACATGTACATAAAAATCTCATTCTTCACTTATAGGAAAATGTTTATAAAGCACAAATACAATTTAAAAAAACACAATATATAATACCATTTCCATCCTGTGCTTTGTCAGGCGTTGCCTTTGACCCCTTTGAAAATCTAGCACCTGCAATGTAATTCAGAATTACTAGGAATATTTTTCTTTTATAGTGCTTCAGAAAACAACATTCTAAAACAAAATCCAACCACCCTATACGACAAGATTGGTTAACAACAACATATAGCTTAATTATATGTGATTCATAACTGCAAAATAGTAAAAGATTTGGCTTCTTTTGATGACTACAATAATAATTTTAAGAAGAATTCACCAATTAAAAAACAGATCATTCCTTACATAACAGCAAACACCTCAAAATAATTATCAGTTGAATATAGTCTCAAAAGGGCAGTTTGTAGAATAATTCTATGGTGCTTTTTTTCACAGAAACATGATGAAAAACTTTTTACCTTGACTAATTGCTTGTGTTGCTTCTTTGAAAGTTCAATTGGATCTGTGAAAAATACTTCAACATCTGGCTGCATCTGTGTTCATGCAAGAACAAGAAATAGAGAAGATGTGCTATTCTGTCATTCTCTCTGCAGTATGGTTGTGGTATGTTTTTTATTAGAAAAAAGGAAATGTTTTTCTCAGCTCCATGATTTGATGGACAATCAAAAGAAATAGGAGCATAGGTTTGGACATATAGGTCAGTTAATGCCTGAAGATGCTATTGTATATTACGGAAATTAGCCAAATAAAATGCAACTATCCATATTCGGACTAAGTTTTATTTTAACATATAGGTAACCTGGCATATAAAAGGAAAATTAAGTGTGGGGAACTCTGTGAAAGTGCTGTCCAAAGAGGATATAGGGACCAATGCTTTAGGTTTATCTACTGGTACACATCCTTGTAATATAATTATATATATTTTAAGCAGAACTCCTGGAACTGCTTCTGTCAACAGGGTGAGACACTGCATGATACAATCATACCAATCCCAAACTTTAAAATTATCAAACTTTGAAGCATAATGCTAATAATTGGCTTATCACATCTACCTGCTTTGTCTTTTTATATTTACCTTTTGTGATAAGTGAATTGTATTACACGGCGAGCAGCCACATACTTTGCATTTTTCTTTAGTTCCTAGAATATGACCCAAAAAAACAGAACTTGTACGTTAAATAATAATACTTACAGTATTTTGATAAATGATAAAAACAGGAAAAAAATTATTCAAAAGGAAGTTCCAGTCACAAAAAATATCAAGTTGTTTTATTATTTTAAAAAGGGTTAAAAATGCCCACAACTGACTCAATTATTATTAAAAACAAAACAAATATTTGACTTTTGTAATAAGATATTTGCAAGGGTCTCATTTTTAAACCGAAAGGTAAAGATAATTAGGCAATTCCACTTTACAAACCTGCAATGAGGCAGTCACTGCAAAAAAGGTGTCCACAATTTGTCAAGAAATACTTCAGCCCACCACCTGGCTGCCTGTAACAAGAGTTGCAATGAACCCAGTCACCCATGACTCTGGATTTATACAGTTAACTAGTTTAATCGAAACGACCATGTAATCATTCGTTTTTCAAACTGTGTCTTTGAAAAAAAAATGTAATAACCATATCTTAAGAGCGTCAATCAAACAAAGTAATTGTAGAAGTGAACATGAAAAATATTCAAGCGTTTTTGTGTACTACGAGTATTCACTATTTGCCGGCATGATAGCAGACGACCTCTTACTGTGCAGAGTAAACAAGGGCTCATTCTATCTTATCGTTATCTTATTTCGAGGAAAGAATGGTTTTGTCTAATAGCGTATTTATTCATAAATCATCTAAATATCTGCCTGTATAATACTAAAAATGAAAATAGAATTTAAAGAATGAGTAGAAAGAGGGCTTTGGAATATTTGGTACTGCTTCTCACGACTAAAGCTGATTTGAAACGAGGTTTACTTCCGGCAATAGTTGTATTCATGTTGAGTTACTACTGACAGACAGAACATTACTACTTGTCAAGGTACTTTTTATGCTTTGTTCACGCAACGAAGTATAAATATTATAAATAATTCAGCAAAGTTTAAGAATACATACCGAACAATAGTTCTTTTAAGTTCTGTAATAAACAGACATGTCGTCTGTGAGATTTAAGGTAACAAAACCAGATGAAGGAACCACTATTGGTGAAAGTGGAAGTTCTACTGATCCTGTCGGTTATGGAAGTGCGGCACCAAATATACAGTTTGTTGGGTCCGATGGAAAAGGTAAGTGATTGGGATAATGAACATGTGTCTATATCATTTCAGATTCCCTGACCTTGATGTGGTTGGCTTTAAAGACAGTTGATTGAATTTTGTTCCCTCTTATCTTACACTTCAAGATGACCCAAATCTCTTGGCTGAAGTTGAAGGGTTGCTTTTGTTTACCTTTTCGTTAACTTTACTATGTGGTGAAAGTTACAGACAATCTTAGTCACTATAAAGCCAGTGTAGCTAAATTCCACATACATTTACTGGAACTGGAAATAGCATTAGGAATCATTCTATTGAGGGCTTGTTTTGCAGATTTGGTTGATTTAATCATCCGTGTGATTGTGTATTCCTTATTTCTGATGTCAATTAACATGTGTGGTATCTTGTTACTTGTGTAAAATATTTATTTTCCTTAGTGGTGTTGTATTGTGATTTGATGAAGACTATGCATTAAAAGATTGATCTATTTCTATTAAGTTGATGGAATGAAAAATATATCATAAATTTCTCAAATCTAATCAAGAATCAAATGTGTGCACCTCAAAGGCTCAATATGAACATGGAAGGAGACACCAGATGAAAACAAAAAGTTGTATTTACAACACCAATCATACTGATCACTGTAGAATGCTAAAGTGATTTTGTATTTACAGTTGTATAATGATTGAACTTGTGCTGCTAGCAACTGTTTTGTTGGTTACGCTTGGCTAGATTATGTACACACCCTCCAATGTGACCTATCTATGGGGACATCATAACATGCTGTACATTCATTCATTTGCACATACGTCTACTTCATCTAAGGCCAAAAACAAATTGTGAGTCAGAGCTACTCACCAATATTTTCAAGCACTCGATATGTAATATGAATCATGTCATTTCCTATACTCACTGAAAAAATGTCAGCTTTAAGGTTGGAAATGTACAGGTACATGATACTTGAGACCAAGATATAAGGAACGCTTTGATGTTGTTTTACTTTTTTAGTGCAATTTGCAAGTACCTTGCTCAGTCTTGCAGTATTATAGATTAACCCTTTCATGATCAGGCAACGAGCATAATATGTATGGTCAGATCTCCTGAAGTAGTATGTAGTGTGGTTTCTGTTGTAAGGAGTACATCTATAAATTGAAATATACATGTGTATTTACCACTTTTGTCATTAATTGACACAAGAATTGATAAACTTGTTTGTAATGTATTATTCTTTTCTCAAGAAGAAAAAAACTAGCCAGCCGTTCCTGTAATAAACATGCTGTCCAATCTTGAATCTTAGCCAAACACTGTTTGTGTTCATATTGTAATTGTAAACCATACCAGTGATAATTGGGAATTCCCTCGAAAAAAAGTCATAACTCCACTTGTTATAGTTATCACAAAGTCAAAGGCTCTGTTTATAGAGATCGTTTTATTTCACTCCAGAAGGTTATCCTATTTAATTTGCTATGTTTAGATACAGTTGCAGTGTACTGATGTAATTTCGCTCACCATACAGATTAATCTAGACTCATTAGAAGGTACATATATTATGCAAAATACCTGAAAACATCCGTAGTAAAGGAAATTACATGATTTCATTACATATTTAGCATAAGGAAATGGCGTGTTAGATCATCGGCCAAGAAGTGTTGATTTATTCAGGATACTGTTAAAACAAACAAAAATAACCAACTGCTGTCTTTTCTATGCTGTAGATCATTAATTCACTTTGTAAATATTTCCCAAAAGTTATTGCAACATCTTGTAGTAAATAATGATGAAATATTATGTAGCAGCATCTGGGGAATGTATCCAGAAGTTATTATGCATATATGATGCATTTTTTTCTGAGGAATAAAGTGTATTTTTACACATAGTCATACATATATGTATTATTGTCAGGTTAGCTAACACTCTACCTTCAGCAAATCTATTGATTAAACTATATGATTATCAATGCATTC
>JAVSBT010057669.1:2365-17096 GCA_033118115.1 Pharyngocirrus eroticus
CCCCCCCCCCCCCCCCCCCCCCCCACAACACTTGAAACTTTTGATCCTTTGTGTGTCTTAAATAAACTTTCAATAATTGTAAGGAAATAAATATGGCTACAGTTAGTTTGGAATCATGTAGTGAAATTTTAAGGATTAAAGGGCTTTGCTTCAGAAACCTTATTTGTGTAGGGTTTTACTCTGCAATATGGTCACCAATCAAAAATCACCCGTGTGGGAGCATTAGTGCAATTGCGAGTAAATTGGTGGTATTAGAGAAAGATGTAATCATGTACTGAACTCCTTATTTTGGAATTGTTTGGACAATTGTAATTTTATGAAAAAGTACAATTATTATTCTCTTGTTTATAATTGCAAGTACTAATGCTAAAAAATTAAATACCACATCTTGACTGAATATAATGATCTTGATATCAATCTTTTATTGGGAAAAAAGTTCTCCATAGTACTTGTAACACATGCCTGTAAGATATGTGAAAATAAAATAGTTTGATGTCTGCAATTTGTATTAAAATGAAATAAACGAAGTTTTGAGCAACCAAATTTGTTTAATGCTTTTACTTTGTCATTTGAGTAAAAATGCTGTTGAATGAACACTCCTATAAATGCTACCTTTTCATTGTTTAAACAATTCATTTTATATAATTATATATACAATAATTGAGTAAATAAGATTAAATCAAGACTCACTTTTTTGAAGCAAGGACACTTTCAGAAAGTATACAAGTGTAACACAGAATACTGCATTTAAAAAAAAGTCTTGTATAGGGTATAGCATGCATATAGTCTGATAATTATATAAGAATACTCCAGAAGACTAAAAACCAGAAATAGCTTTACAGTTACTGTCGCACTAATGGCTTGATAAGTTGTATGTTGCGCCATAATGTATCAACCACACAAAATAAAATATCAGCTGTTGAGAAAGTCTTTTTGTGGAAAATCATTCATGTTTATGATGACCATATTGGATTTTTAAAGGTAAAAATGATCCCTATTACTATTATTTCATAACATGCCAAAGCAAACATTTATTGCAGAATCTTGCCTTACAGCAACAAGAATGACAATTTTAACAATATCACTTTTACAGTATTGTTGAATTATAAATCAACAAAATTATGATAAGTCATTCCCAAATGTTAGGTAACATAAATTTCTGTAAGAATATTTCTATCATTACTCTACAAACATTTTTAAGTTTACCTTCTAACAATCCAAAAAAATCATATTACTGACTAGCAACAACTCATAAACATATGCAAAACAGTGCTCCATCCATGTTTCTCACAGTTATAACATGGAATTTTATATGCATTACAAAATACTTCACTTGTAAATACAAATCAAAAGCTATTTCAAAGAAAGTATCATTGAATCAAATGAAATTTTAAATAGTAATAACTTGACTTCTGCGAGGAACAATGAAATACCAAAACAAGGAACTGGGATGCAAAACCCTATAAAGGGTAGTTTTACTGTACATGTATCACAATTCTAAATTAACAAACTGTACTAAGTGCAAACCATGGCACTAATTTCAATATTACTCCCTTCCTTTTTTTTTTTTTTTTTTTTCTTTTACTTTTGGCATTTATAGCTTATGTAAAATTTAGTATCCATTGGGTTTTATGTATGGGTTGTGGATAAATAAAAGAAAGGGATAATCAATCATGCTTTAATGTTAAATGGTTAAAACTCTTTGATAATGACTAGGTATATCCACATAACATAATATGGTGCCACAGATCACATTATGTTTTCAAGATTATCTAAAAATCATTCAAAATCTCAATCCATAAATTCAAACATTCTAATACATTTAGGACTTTAATCCTTTTTGATTCACACTCCCTAAATTTAAATGATTGAATTTATAGCAATTTCAAGAAGATGAGAACATAAAAGATTTGGTTTACTCTTATTTCAAAACCACCATTTGACTTAAAATAAAATAATGCTTTCAATCATAGTACCAGTATTTGTTATTTCAATGCTTGCCCTGAGCAAAACACTAACACAGACGAATGTATTCCTTTGAAAGACATCTTCAACAAGTCCCATTACTGGGTTTTATGTATCTTTTAATGCAACTTTTTCCAAATATTAATAGAAGCATCAAAACAGGAAATTTCATTGGCAAATGTTTGAATTGAACCTAAACTATATAGAAATTGTTATCATTAAACTCCACCTAAGCTAGACAACTGTAAATTCTTGTTGCATGATACTTTATGTCTTGATTTTTATGTTTACTAAGTATGAACACTTTGCTTCTTAAATGCACAGAATTGTTCATGCCATATAATGCGGTATACATAGTTTCTGGGGAAGGAGCTTTGAATTCTGTAGGTAGTGTTGCATATGTCATTCCCCTGTCTCTAGCAGTCCACATAACATTTCCCAAGAAGGTTATCCATCTCAATATTATGTCTTCATCATTACTGAGCCTAAGTAGGTCAAGCATTGATGCAGGAGCCTAAAAAATGACAGGTGTAAGAAAAAAATAAAGCCTAATTTACTTCTTATTCAAAAAGTGAGTTACATACCCTCTCCCTACTTTTCCATTTCATTTTCACCAGTAATTTATTTTATTGTATCCATCTTTGCATATAGCTTTCAAGCAGAATGTTGTTCATCACAGAAATAAGATCATTTTCAAAGTGATTTTTTTACAAAAGGGTATTAAATTTACTACAATTTCAGGGGTCAACATAAGGATTTTTTTGCACTAGCCCAGATGGGCAAGAAGAAAAATTTTCCACTTGCCCGCCTGCAGTATCCACTTGCCCGCCTAAAATCCACTTGTCCGCCCTAAAATCCACTTGCCCCCCACCCCCCCCCCCCCACTGGCCCTCCTAAAATTCACTAGCCTGTACTTATTGTCCTATAGTTTCGGATGATTACATATCCTACTAATAATTTTATGGTATAAATGGAGTCTATTTTTTATTGTTTATGAATACTCGCCACAGCGCCCCCTAATTTTGTCTAGGAGTGCCTCTTGTTTCTCTTCTAACCCCCCCCCTCCCCAACACACTACTCTGCCCCCCCCCCCCAAAAAACAAATTGAATTCAATTTCCAAATAAAACTTCTGAACAATCTGTGTACATGTTCTCTGAATTAAAATTATTCCCTGAATTAGAATTAAAACTATGTATCAATGGATTGACAAAATATATTTCATATTTTTAAACCAATATATTTCATATTTTTAAACCTGTTCGTCTGAAAAAACACATTATTATATTACCAGTGTAGAGCCGATCCTAGAGTCTCAAAAGATTTTAATTTTTAAAAGACCCAAATATGACTTGACTGAAAAAGTGTTCACTCACCCTGGCAGCTAACATATGTGGGACCATTTCCTTGTTACATGAAAGATTTACCATGATCTTTAAGGCCTGCACCTGAATGGCAGGTTTACCTGTGTCTAAAAACTCATACAATTTCTGAATAAGCTGAGTGTAAGGCATATGAAAAGAATTCTGCACAGAAAGGTTTGTTAATGCTTGCAATGAAGACTGCAATACTGAATCTGGGGTGCTTGGGGATATAGCAAAATCAATCATGTTTGGGATGCATTCCTAAAAAGAAAATCAAGGACTTGTATAAAATGTTATCACATAAGACTATTTTGATTGTTGGAAGAATCAAGTGTATTGACAAATGCTTAATTTTGACACTCTAGTTAAGTTTGTTATCACTAAAATCATTTAAAGGAGAATATGTAAGACAATATTTTCTTGTTTGCTTCCAATTTGCAAAGCTAACATTCTTTTAAAAACTTATTATATTCCTCTGACCATAAATATTCAATGTGTATTTGGAACAATTATAACTATCCAAGTCATGCTGTACATATAATCATGTATTCTAATATTTACAAAAATATGAATAGAAAAAGATAAATTGGATTACACATAATGATATAACATAATACTAGCCTTAAGTTGTTTCTGATTTTCCTCATTGACAGCCAGGTTGGTGATTGTAGTGAGCAAACTAGAAATAATAACAGGATACTTGATTGACTGGTTCAGGTGAAGAGCCATACTATGTGCTCTCAGCAATCTGGCCAGCTTTGGAAGACATCCAGCTTCCCGAAATAAGTTCTAGAAGAGAGAAGAAAATGATGTATGCATGATTGATTTGACTAACCTGTGTATGAACAATTGATTTCATTACTCTTCTTTACTTCATTTCAAATATGAATGCAAGATCAAATCAATAGCAAACTCAATGAAAACAATATAAAATACCCAGTTGACATTGATTTGATAATGCTCTAGATTGAAGGTGAAGGTACCTGTCTTATTTTATCATACACTAGAATGAATAGTTCTAAAAAATATTAGTTTGATAATTTCATGTGATGATGTTTTGCAAAACATGTTTCATAAATTCTCGTACACCCAACATTTTTGTCATTATAACAATGCCATTAGTTACTATAATATAGACATGATTTTTACTGTGACAATATAATCACTCTCATAAAATAGACAAAGTTCACATATTGATTCAATAATATTTTGATGCATGCAAGTTGTTTTGTCTATAAACAGCTAAAACAATGTAAAAGAAACACATAAAATGGAGGATCAGTGTAAACAAATCTGACTAGCATTCTGTAAAACTGTGACTAAGGGACTAAGATTTCAATTTTCATCAACTGCCATATATAATATATCAGAAACTCTACAGGCTCTACATTCAATGCCTCTGAGAATATGTTACTATAGGGATAGTACATCATGGACAATATACTGTCAGAAGTGGATGGGCAATAGTATATAGGCTAATAAGCATATGAGTCAAATGAACTGTAATTCTCATAGAGCATCAATGGTCAATAGATGTTATTGGAAACCTCTAATAGTCTAATCAATTATCATGCCAACCTATCTCAACACTTCCTTTAAAAATTTCCACCGTTGTAAATTAGGCATTTTCCCATTGTACTTCTGCATAAATCAGTCAAAAATAGTTACCAGTATTTATTTATCACAGTGAAGTATTGTCTCCTCAGGCTTTCAGTACGACTTCAAATGACTAATAGCAGATACTTAATGTAGCATTTACTCCTTATCAATATTTATCAAATTAAATATGGATGCAACACAAGCTGCTAATCAAATCCAAAAATACTTACTAATTTTAAAACAGTAGATATCCTAGCCTCCACTAAGTTATCATATCTTTGACGGTTAAAGTGCCTGCACCATTTACACAAGCTGCTTTAAGAGAGCAAGATGGGCTTTTAATTTTAATAAAATAAGCATAATCCTCATGGTAAATGAGCCAATAAACTAAGCCTTTTTTAATTTGGTATTTGTGACACATCAATCAAAATTAGAAAGACACAGTTTGTTTACTATATGTTAAATTGCCATACTTGTGAAAAGCAGCGAGATGAAACATTAGTCAAGGATTAGTGGATTAGTAAATTTCATCAGAGACAAAATTTACTGTTATAATTGTTTATTGGATGACATTTTCAGTATTGTCAACAACTCCCTTTTATTTAAAGTAGTATAACAACACCCCCACCCCCCCCCCGCCCTTGGTACAAGTACTTTAAATATCATTCAAAACGCCATTTAATACCATTTTTTCAAATGCATTAGGTTTCAATATTTATAAACATCAATAATTATCATATAGTGATACATACCAAATGTAGATAAAAATATCATGTCTTTACAATATTTTCTCATTTTTCATTCCGTTAACTTAGTTCCAAATCTGTCACATATGTTACGTAGCTACAGATAATGATCCAAACCTTTCAACACAGTGATTTTTTTTCCTCAAAAAGTGTAGTAATGAATGAGAGAACAGAACACTTCAGTGTAACACTTAACACAGCTGACTACATGGGTATTCATTCCTAAGCAATATTTTAGCCTATACAAATCCTGGAATTCTGCTCACATCATCTGATTTTATTGATTTATTTACAGTCGATCAGACTTGTTGCATAGAGAAATAAGGAAATGTTGTTGGTTATGCCTATTGGTAGAAATTAATGTTATTCAATAATTTTACTTTGTTTCTCCCCAGAATATTTCAGATCACACAAAAAAATGGATATATATTCCAGTCAGAATATATTATATTTGCAGACATCTTTTTGAACATTATTGTTAAATCTTTAACATAACTATTTTATTCTGTGTTCACATATTCATTTTCTCACAATATAATCAGAATATTGTGAGAAAATAAATATATACATGTATCACAGTATGTCAATAAAGCTCAGGAATAAATAAAATGTATAATCTGTTATTTTGGACTTTTCTTTTGAAAATTGGCTTGGAATAATCAGTATGCTTGATGTTTACATTTTTGCCTTATTTGTTCTTGTAATGTACAACTAACAAGAACAAAACTTTTCAACTTTTGTCTATCCAATCAAGGTTAAAAAGTAATTTTGAAGCTTGCTCCCAATTCATGCTCTGCTATCAAAAGTTACATGGACATGTTTTGGCATTTTACAATTTGTATTGTGTGTTTAAGCTGTTTTTAAGTTTGTATATGTCTGTGTGAGTGTGTTAAAAGGAAAAGGGTTACAGTAATCATATCATACTATAGAAATGCACTGTAATTCATGCACATAAAAAACAAAACAGTTTTACTTCATATAATATAGAACATATGCAAGCCATCCTCACCACAGCAGGATTCACACTTGTTTCAGACTGGCACTGAAGAACTCACAATTGGCAGATTCTAACTTGTACGCTACCTGTGCCTTCATCAAGGAATGCTTATGTTTTCCACTTCTTTTTTTTTTAATTTAAGCATACTTTTCAGTGAGTCTAGATGTCTTACATGTTCATTGACCAAGATGTTTATTAAAATAGTTGGTTATTTCATAGGGTAATTCTATTGTTGAAGTTATTTGATTTGTTACAAAACGTGATTTTTTTTAAAATCATACTCAGGCTACCTTATTTAAGACTTCAGCATCAGCACAGCACCCTTTTACTTCATACAACACAAACTGTCTAATAGGAGTGGAATTGTATTCCTAGAACTCTACATTTAAGGATATAGGATTATTACTTTCTTTTGTCAAATGGAAAAAAAAGAGTTCAATTGTTTCAAATATGAAATAAATTATCATTATTTTTAGAACAGGAAATCGGTGGTCAAGATCTAATGAAAAGAATTGAAAGCTTTGAGTGAATCTTTCTCAAAAATAGTGCATCCAGAGTTTAATTACTCATTTAATCCCTTCAGAAAATGATACCGTTTTGATTCAAGCAACTACAAGTTCATATAATTTATGTTATTGAGCCCATAAAGAAAATGTAAAATAATGTTCTACTTGACAATGCCAGAAATACTTTTAAAAAGTACATTGCATCATGATATAGGCAGGTAGGCAAAAGTAATTAGATACCCCATTAGTAATCATTAGAAAATATGACTGATACAAAACATCAACAACAATTGCTAGTCCCTATAGGCGAGATTGGTATTTATATCTTGGTATATATTTTCAATGTACATAATGCTCAAATGCTATACCGGAAAATAGGTAGTATGTGAATCATGATATACTACAATATAAAAGTAATAGAACATATTTCCAACTGAAATACATCAACTGGTAGTTCTTTCTTTTTCCCTTTACATCTAATGTCTGTGTTTAAATAATGTAGTTTTGGGGTTTACTTTGAGATTGTTTGTGTCTTTTCTGTTGTTGATAGGCTTTTAAAGGGTTTGTGGGATGTAGCTATTGTTTGTGTCTTTTGTTTCTTTTGTTTCTTTTTTTTCTTTTCTTTTTCTTTTTGGGGGGGGTGGGGGTTAGGGCAATGAGAAAATGAACCTACCTGATTGTGTGTAAATGCAGAGGTATTTGCGATAGTTACTAATACTTTTTGCAGTAAATCATAGTCAGTTATTTTCAGAAGTGATACAAGCATTTTCACATGTTTCTCTTCTAGATTGTTTGGATTCTTTTGTACAGCAGCCATGGTACTTTGTATTTCTTCTTGAGAAATACATTCATCAGGAGAGGATTCTCGAGGGCTGGGTTCCTCTTTAACGTGTACACTTTCTAAACTGTCACTACTACAAGAACTTCTTGAACTTGTACTGACATCACTTTTTGCAGGCGAAGGACTATGGCATAATCTGGTTTGATTATTTCTCAAGGGAAAACTTTGATCCTCTACAGTGCTTGGGATATTTTCTAATGAGTCCCCAGCACAAGTGATATCTTCCAAAGAATCTGCATATGAATTTTCACTTAAATCCTTTATATAACTTGCCCTAGTTTGTGGTGTTACATCTAAACTACACTCAGTTGATGTATCATTTGAAACTTGCAATGAAAAAGACACATCTGTATCAGCTGACTCATTTTGAGATTCATCTAAATCATTATCAAAACCTAGGAGAGGTTCTCTTTCCAGAACACAGTCTGGTATTTTCTCTTTTTTAGTCTGTGTTAGTGAACCCAATTTTTCTTTAACAGTCTCCGTGTGCTCTGTAAGTGGTGCAGCAAGGTCTTTTGTGCTTCCAAAATGATCCTCAAAATTTGCAAAGTGTTCAGCAGCACTCTCTTGAGATTCTGGACTGCCAATATTTGTATCCTTATTCCTTACTCCTTCTGATACAAACCCTTCTTCTTTTTGGCTCTCTTTGTCTGATGATTCAGTTTTGTCGGTTTTCTTGATTGCTTCTGGAATTAGCCTTTTTCTAGGACCTTTATTGGATGAAGGGGGTGGAGATAACAGAGGTTTAGTCTCCTGTTCTGACCATTTCGATTTTGTTGAATTTGCATCCCCGCAGTTCTTTTGGTCTTCATGAAGACCAAATTTGAATAATTTTTCATCATCAGGGTTTTCTTTTTTTTCAGTGTTTACTTCACCATTCTTTACTGCAGATGCTTCTTCTTTTGCTTTCCCAGATGCAAGAGTCTTTCTGAATTTATCAAACCTACTAGGTTTAATTTTATTGAGGACAAACTGATCAGATTGGCTTTTCTTTAATTCAACCTTTTTGGGACTGTCTAATATTTCTACTATCTTCAGATCTTTACTTTTATCATCTTTAGAGATTTTGTTTGCTCCATCAAATGATCTCTTTCTAAGGCTTTCTTGCTTTTCGCTTTTTCCATTGATTTCCTTAGGTCTGTCTACTTGTTTAGGTATTTTGCTTTCTTTGTTTGGGATTAGAACACTTTCTTGATTTACTGCTGTGGCAACATTTATTTTTTCTGTTTCCTTCTCATTCACAAATATTCCAGAATCGGGTGAAACTGTATCACTGTAATCTTGCTTTGGTTTGCCGTCTTTCAAAAAGTTAAAGGATTGCGGAACTCGAATTGCTTCTATCCTATCATGGTTTTCAGTATCTCCATTCTCATCATCCTTAAGAACAACTACTGAGTTGTCTTCAGATTCATCTGTCTCATTGGTAGATTTTAAATCTTTTAAATTGAGGTTGTCTTTTGTCTCAGATTCCTGATGATCATCTTCACAACTGGTAACATCTTCAGAAGGATCTAAAATGGGGAAATATATACATTAATCTTGAGTACAAATTTATAACCAAAACCATAACATCAACATCATACTTATACTAAATCTGATTACACACAATTAATACATTTGCGACCAATGTCTTTATTTTATGATATTGTTGTTATGATGACTACCTCTATTTTTCCTCAGGTCAATCATTCAAATCTGACAAATAACATTAAAACGTGCATATCAAATGCACTCTAAGACATTAAGAATAAGCTTTGAATCATGAATGAAAGGCCACTTGAAAAAGGAGTCCATGTATCAGAATGTCGTTTCTTGATCTGGCATGAAATAATGTTGTTTACATCTGTTTCTGCTCTTTACAATTCTTTATTGTTTTGCCATTACAATCATCAACAGCAATGACTCATCGGTATAGTTAGGTGAAATGTTAGTTGGAGAAAACTGGCACAGTAACATTTATAATATTGTGTGAAACTGTACATGGTAGTGTGACATGTCTTATATTTATAAGTTTATATCAGATAAAAATATCTAGTCTAGTGAACATGTTTTTGTATTTGGGCCATATATTTTATCAGAGTAAGAAAGAATCTATTCTTCAAATTGCTTAACACTATTTCACAGAGAAATCCTACATATTCTTGCATGCACACATACATGATGCAGGGCTAAATGGGCAGTGCATCATATCTGTCAAACAGTTAGCTAAATTTAGACTAACACTAACAGTAACAGAACCGATTACGAAGCACTGGCCACACAAGTTAGAGGGAATAACATGTTTTAAAAAACCTACCACTCGGCTCTTTGGTCCGTTTCCTCTTACTCCCAATTAATCTTTTTGTGACATATCCAAAGAAAATTACACCAGCCAAAAATGCAAAGATGCTGGCAACGTGCGATCTTGTCGTCTGCATTTTGACAAGACGAAACGAATTGTGGTATGTTGTACAGCATATGTAAAGGTCACTCGGTGAAAATGTAATTTCAATTGTCCAAAAACCATTACATAGATATAATTCAAATCGACAATTAATATATTTGATTATCATTAATTATATCATGCAAAAGAATCTGAGATTAACAATTTTTCACAACTATCCGTAAAGTGTTTGACAGCCGACCTTCACCTTCAGTCGATGAAAGCATGAAGTAAATCAAGTTGATACACTACAGTACAAAAACCCACTATATTTTAGCACACAATATTTATTTTGTGTAGAAAGAAGGCTTACATTGAAACAGTTTTGAATAATTGAAACAAGAACCATGCCATTCATGAAAGGACCAGGGGCGCTTCGGCGTACTGTTCAATATCTTGAGAAGGGACCTATCCTTTTGAGAGACAATGTCAAAATACTAACATTTAATTACAACCCAGGCAAAAGATTTCCACACCACGATGGATTAACGTAAGCTTGTTTTAGATCATATTCCATTTGCATATTTAGGTCCTTCTGTATACTTGTGATGAAAGTTTCTGTAATAACAAATTTAGGCTTGTTGAAAGGTGAAACTTTTTTTTTTTTAATTGTAATGTAAGTAGGCTTCAGCTTTATACATAAGGTTAATGTTAGAATTTCAATATGCACTATCCCATGTACTTCATCTATCTAGGAGGTTAACTACTGCAAATTTTGTGTAAGAACTGGCATCTTTATTTCGAGCAGCGAGTTCAGGCCTTTAGATATGAAACTTAGACTTTAGTTTAGTTAATTGAAAAGAAACTATCCACATTTTGCTCAATAAATCTCATGTGATATTAGAATTTTGTACTTCAGCTGAGTTGTCAAATTTTTTTACAATCATCTTTACAACAACTCATTATGTCAATTATTTCCCCATTTTTTACATGATAAAGTGCTTTGGCAAGCAATCGAAAAGGGAATTTTTCAAGGTAGCTTTTGGCTTTATTTGTTTACACAATTTAGGAAATTTGTTTATTGGCATGTTCCACAACTAAAATATAAGAATCCAGATGTACAGATAGTCACTATGAAAATGATGACACCATCACCATTCATCAAAGCCTATTTAGGTAAGATAATTGATATTTAAAATTAATTCCTTCACTTTTCTCGTAAAGTTGTCATGATATTGATTTGCATTTTCTCAATAATGTCCTTTAAAAAATATATAATTATAAATCGTTCAGCAGAGCACTCTATGGAATATTGAAAAAGAAAAGAGTTCCCAGTTGTTGCTTCAAAAGGAAAAGTAAACATGCTTATAACAGTATAAAATAGATAAATCCTTTACATACAATTTCAGATGATGAAAAACAGGTTCTTGTTGACTGTGATAGTAGATCAAGGGAAGAAATTTTAGACCATTTAAAGTCCATTCTTGGAAAACCAGTGTAAGTGTTTTAATATAAATGAGTCTGTCCAAAAAAAAAAAAAATATTGGATGGATAAGATTTTTACATTAAGTACATTTTACAGTGTTGACAGTTCAAAAATGTCCTTGTGGATTAGCTGCTTGTAAAATCTATTGGTTTCTGATTTAACTTTACTGAGCAACTCTAGAATTCATGGCTATTTGATGGCAAAGCAGCTTTGAATAATATTTCTTTTTGATTTTTAGGGAAATGTTACAGGAAGAAGGAGCAGAAGAACTTGCAAAGTTAAATAATCCAGCTAATTTTGGTTTCAATTTTGATAGACAATGTATATGTGAAATGCCTGGGCAAGTACCATGTCCAGGATTTGTAAAATTACCTTTACATATGACTGGAAAAGGAAGGAAGAAATTAGCACAAGAAGCAGAATCTTAGGGGCTATGATAGTTTTGTATATAGAAAATTATAATCATTTTTAAGTAGAAAAAAACCCTAATGTATTCAGTTATTGAACAAATTTATTGCAACATTTACCTTATTATGGAAATGGGTAATTTCATCTTTTAAGAAACTAAATGTTAGAAAGAAAAAGAAGACAATATATCTCATGGAGGGTATCGAAGTTAAAAAACAACATGATACCACCGAGGCAAAAAGCATAGGGTAAAAACCGTACAGGCTTTATCCAGCCCTGGTTTCCCTACCATGGGCAGCAGGCAAAACAAAATCAATATTCAAAGCCATTGCCTATGTCATAGTCGGGCATATCTTGTTGATTGGCAAAGGCACAAAGTAAGAAAACAATTGTAATTTTTGTTTTTGTATTATTGTCATTGCTTTTTCAATTTATTTGATTTGCTATTATGGAAATAAAGTATACATGTACATTACTTTTAACATTTCATTACCTTTTGTAAATATCTATAAAATGATTATGGCTCTGATTTTAGCAATAACAATTAGGTCTGTACCAGAAGTACCTTTCTGGAATTTAAAAACAATTACTAAAAAAAGACTACTAGGACCTTCCAATTTTATCCATGCAATGGGAACTCAAAATCAATATTTGTTACATATCGAGTAAATTTAATTGGCATGAAACCCATTTAAGAATCATACATATACCATGTATACTAAACCACTTTCTAAAACTAGAAATTTCTTAAAACATTTAACTTATGATACAGTGATATAGTAGTCTTTGTCATTTCATAACAGAAGGAAATTCAATATGGAATGGTCTTCCCTTATAATTAACATAATACTATAATGTTCATCCCAAGTAATCTATCTGGCAGTAAATTAAAAGTTCATGATCACGAGTACACTCTTTAAATATGATCACATTGCATAGGCATGGCCATTCCTGCAACAAGTTGTCTAAAAGAATTTGTTCACATCTTCTACTCATTTCAGTAATCCAAATCTTTGTAAAAGAGGTAGTCCAGCACGATAACTGGCAGAGGGAGCATATTTCTAGTTTGGTCTTCTCCCATTAATCTCCTCGGTCCTAAGCGCTGTCTTATATTTTGCCTGCATAAATGCATAAGACTTCTTGGGTTTTCTAGATAAATACAAATTAAAATAAAGCTATATGAAAAAAAATAGTCATCAAGGGCATGCTTTGTGCACCGGAATGTAAATATGAAATAATTCTTCAAGGTTGGTATAATGAAGAAACCATAGAAATAGCATTAGAATCCAAGACAATAATTATTTTGTTTCTGTTTTAAAAAATAAGTTCTCAGTTTAAAATCAATGTGACCATGACTTACAAAAGACTACTTACCAAATATTTTTGAGAGCCTTTTCCATTCTTCTTTTGAGTCCATATATTGTTCCAGATTAGGGCTAATCATTGAACAAGTTGAGAAGGTGGCCATTCTGTACAGGACCTGCCCAACTGAGAGTTTTGATGAAGCCATTCTTATTCGTGCCCCTGACAAGGTCTCATGAAATGATAATGGTTGTGTTCTAAAGACCTTCTTTACAAGTTTTTTATCATAGATGTCATACCCAGATGTATCAATATCACAGCCATTATTACCCTTTAAGGTGTTGTTTGGATTTAAGTCCCATTTAGGTTCTGTAAAACAAGTGTTTGGACAAGCACCATATTTTAACACCATCGTCAGTCCTTTCCAATAGGCTAAGCATACTATCAAGGCCATGTTTCCAGCTATGATAGGATGGGATAAATTTATTGCAGCTCCATAGGAGATCAGAAGTTGCACCAAACTTAAATTTCTTCGATCTAGTGCCATTAATAATGGGGGAACATCTAGTATTGTTTCTGGATTTGCATTTACACCTCTCTCCAACAAAAGATGAGCATTTTCAATGGGATATTCATAAAAAGTTAAAGCACCAAGAGGTGTTACTTTTCTTCTGTACAGGTAAACACACCTAGAAAATTTCAAAGCTTTCGGTTGGAATCTTTCTCCGCTGTGGAACCAATGAATGGCATTAGGATCATGTCCTAAATCCAACAAACATTCTGTACATTCACCATCTTTGTGCGGTAGTGAACTATCAAAGAGACTTGCAGAGCATTCAGATAAAAGTCTAAGATCTGTTAAGGGATACAAGATCTTGAAACACCTAAAAATAAGAGATAGAAGATTGTGCCTAGTTTATATCATTACTCATTTGAACTGTAAGGAAGTACGATAGAATTAAAAGATTCATATCAATATTATTGTAAAATATGGCTTATGTTTGAGTTTCACACACAATGATGTACAGTTATACCAATCTCTTCAATATGATGGCTGTTGATTCCTAATTTTTGTTCAGATTTAAGGCGTCATGAGGGTCTAATTGCTTTTGTTGATATGCACCAACATATGTCCCAAATAATCATTCTTTATAAAA
>JAVSBT010057780.1:12599-34740 GCA_033118115.1 Pharyngocirrus eroticus
ATCAATAAAATGCACCAATTGACCCCTAATTCTGACATTGAGGCTTACACTGCTCTTATTTCATCTGTTTTTGAGGGTGAAAGATCACTTTTTGTCAATGCCGAAAGTCTATTGGCATCATGGGATGTGTGGACTCAGTGCCTTGATCAATTAAAAGGACAACAACCACGATTGTACAGAGGAGGTCAAAATGGTGTGGATATCCTAGACTTTCATATTGATGGTAAAACGCTGGTGTATGATAAAGATAGCCAGGATACAAAGAGAAAGGAAGACACCCCCATATCTATTGATCTCCCCGAGACATTTAGAGGTCATAAACTGGTCTCGGGACAACTAGACAATATGGTAGAAACATTAGTAAAAGACTTTAAACGTCTTGCTCAAGTAGCCATTAAAAAAACAGGAGTCTTTCATTGTGCCTTTTCTGGTGGAAGAAGCCCTTTGCCTTTTTTTAATCAACTTGTGGAAACCAAAAGTGACTTAAAGTGGAAGTCAATCCATATTTGGTTTGTTGACGAGAGGTGTGTGCCACACAACGACATACATTCCAATTTTGAGAATATTAGAATGAATCTTCTGTCTAAAGTGCCTATTCCTGATGGAAATGTCCATCCAATGATGATAGAACTTGATAATGGACTATGCAATCCTCAAGACGAAGGAGATAAATCGTATCAGGAATCCCTTGAAAAACACATTTCTGGCAACCAATTAGATTTTGTACTTCTGGGCGTTGGTGAAGATGGTCACACTGCATCCCTCTTCCCTAATCAAAACAGCTTGGGTGTCAATGATCGTCGTGTAATTTACGCTGACGGTGGCTCAGAAGACACCTCCTCCAGAAGATTAACATTGACATATGCTACCCTTAATGAAGCTTCTTATGTGGCAGTTTTCATCTCAGGAAAAGCTAAGAAAAATATGGTCGTGCAACTTAGTGATGCAGATGTAAAACCCACAGACTTACCCATTGTTGGAGTGAAACCCACCAGTGGTGAACTTGTTTGGTACATAGATATCGAGGCCTTATAACACAAAAATAACAACCCTTATAAAAAAAGAACATTTTTTATCAATTAATGAAACTTAAAAAGGTTTTTTTTCAAATTGGTAAATGGAACATAATCCAACATGTAAGCTCCTCTTTTGATAGATATAAAACTATATTCCAAATATTTTATAACAAGTAAAATGAAAAAGGTTAAACAATGTTCCACTGTTTATATCTTCATTCATGCCAATCCTTTTTATAAAATTGTATCATGTCAGAGGAAAAAAATATTTTTAAAATGAATTATTTTTCAAAAATCAAATAATGTTTCTTTTCATTCCATTTCTAAATTTGTCTTAAGATGTTGATGAAGTTTTATTTCTATGTGGGATGATTGTCCTTCAATTTCTGAGTCTGATTAACAACTTTTTGATATGCGTAGGCTACTACAATAACTTTTATACGCAAAAGCTTGACTGTGGGCAGTTTATTTGTTTTGGAAGATAGTATTCTGGTTGAAAATGTGAACATCATATGAAGTGATAAGTGGTTAAAGTGTTTTATAAGTGATCATCACCATGGAAAAGTATTATGTTTAACTTCAAGGAACATTATATTTTGTTTTTGAAATGTGAAGTTCAAAGAGTATTATTTTTTATGTCAAAAATTGTTATTTAACAAATTCCAAGAACTCTATGAACATAATGTGAACATTTGTCAGAGACATTTGTCTTTTGGTGTAATATTGTCATCTTCTCTTGTTTTGGAGAGACTTGGTGAATCTTGGGGGGTAAAAAATAACATTCTTATGAAACTTGTGAAATAAAAGTTCAATCTGGTGGTGGCGGATTTAAATAATGGAATTAAGGCTGACAGGATTCCTAATTGAAAGAAATAAAATTAACTTTATAATTATTTTACTCAAGAACACAATGATTAAAATTACATTGCACATTGATATCTTTAATTAAAACTTGTTTTAAATTTTTTTTATATTTTCAGAGTAGTTGTTAATGTTTAGATTTCTATGCCAGACTTATAGTGAGTTTTGATGTTGCACATTTTTATACATTCCAATAATTAAAGCATTTGTACAATAATTTATATCTGAAATTAAAAAAAATACAATAAAAGTAGCTATGTCAGAATGATTATCCTATATTATTTTCATAGAAATGTTTTTTTATCCTCTTTTATATTATTATTATTTAAATCATGCAAGTAAGATACTTCTATGAATTCTATTTTTTACATGTAGTTTAACCATCATGGATGTGTATATATTCTTTTTCTACATTGTATCATAGGCAAAAAATCTGCCTCAACTTTATCATAATGTGACTGTACACATGGGGTGCCATCAACATCATGTAACTTCTTTCTTCCAAGAAATAAAAGTAGAGCACAAAACAATCCTTTTTCATTTCTGGGGGAATATATGATTCTGATGTCATGTGGGGTTTCTAATAGATAGTATCTACTAGGTGGTAATGAATATTAAAACATGCACTGAAATGGAAAGCACAGCAATAGTCCTGTATGTTTTTGAAGTCTTTGATAATTTGAAATATGCAGGTTTCAAACCTCACTTCATTGGTGAAAGTTATTCATATTTTATTGATTATTACTACCACTATATTGTGCATATGGAGGGTTTTAGTTTTGCTTGAATTAATGTTTTTAAAATGTAAAATAGTAAGTCTCAAATGGTAAAAAGGGTATGCTTTAAATCCTTCCATTTCTCTATTCATTTTTTTTGTTTGTTCATATGGGAGATGCAGATTTCTTTCTTCCATTCATCCTTTATCAGTCCAATTGGAACTATCTCTTTATTTCGCTAAGCATTCAAATTATGCACAGACACGATGATAAACTTGTCCTTAATTGAGACTGCCATTAATTTTTCATGTGATCATATTTTTTTTTCCATTTTTATTTCCACTTTCTTTTTTATATTTAGCTCCTAAATTCAAATAAAAACTGAAATAAGGGACACACGAGTGATGCGAAAAATAACTCTAGGAATTCCCTAGATGCTGATTGATCATTCTTTCAATGTCACTATAAATATACATATACAGGAAAAAACAACAGCTTCAGGAACTACAATTAATTGTTTTTATGTAACTACCGACTGGAGTTATATACCGCATCCCATAATTTCTTCATAACTTCACATCATCACTGACATTAAAGCAAAGTAAACCTTACAAGAGATCGTAAGTACTGATCATTAAATTCATTTTGACATGCAATTGGCCTCCTATGTCATCAACGCAACAAGTCACATGTGTTTATTGCTCCAGAGTACCTTATGGTGTAAATGAACACTGAATTCTGAGGCAGCCAAAGAAATTGAGACACCTTTCAAAATCCCCCTAGAGATCAGCGTGTGTGGATTACGTTTGCATCAAAGTATTATCCTCAGTTCTCTTGTTGTTGATTGGCTAAATTAATCCCATGACATTGATGTGGTTATTGCAAGTCCATTGGAATTTTCAGCCCGAGGACATTTCTCCATCGTATCCAAGGGATAAAGATCGTGTACTGATAAAGTGCTTCATTTATCTGTAAATATTTAAAGAAAAATTGAATAAGTTGACATTTTCTTTGCAAATTTACAAATTCAGCGGGAGATAATGACATAAACTTGAATTCATCTTCTTATATGTTGTTTTTGAGTTTTTTTAATTTGTTTACTTGAAGTTGAACTTTACTTTTTCTACTTTTGTTGAAAATCTTCTATTTTTAAAAGATAGAATGACAAAAAGACAGGACAAACATAACCAACCTAAATGTTAAGTTTATTTGTGTTATATACACATAATGTTAAGTTGCTTCATTGTTTTTATGATGTGCCTAAGTTGAAACAGTGCTAATAAACAAAAGCTGTGTTTACCGTCAATTTTGTTTTTCAAGTCCCACAATATAAGCATATGTATTTCCAGCAACGAAATAAATATCCAAGATAGTATAAAAATCTTTAGATAGTATATAAAATGTAAAATTTATCCTAAAAGGTATCTCCTACCCTTAAATAATGTCTAGTCATGAATTTAATCCCCACACTTTCATTTTACAGTAATGAGATATACACCAACCACTTCATGATATGGATCAATTTTAATGCAATAAAAGGGGAAAAAAAACACAATAGACAACTGATGCAGTTATTTAAAAAAAATGACCCATGCAATTGGGTTGTTTTTTCAATTCATGATGGCAAACATCCCCATTATCATGACAAACACTAGCTTTTATTTCAACATTTATTCTACTGTTCAAAATTAATGCTTTCACAATATGCAAATAGGACTTCATTAGTCTGACCAATATGATATCCCTTATCTAATATTGTAGGATTTTTAATGAAGAACAAGGCCTCAGCATTACCACTGTACTTTGGCTTCAGGGGGTCATATTTTTAAGTAGAAAATCATCAATTCAACCAGCAAGAGTTTAGATCCTAGACTTATTGAATTAATTGTGACATCTTATTGAACTCTTATGTTAATTATTTTTGTTGTATCATACTGTTATTATCAAAGAGAAATGTGTTATCTTCAATCCTTTAAAGTCCAGCCTCCCAAAAGGGCTTACATAGAAAAGTTATGATAAACAAATAATCAAATCTTCTCTGCCCACTCCTTCATTATGTGTGACCAAAAGGAAGAACGCCAAACTTATTTCATACAAGGTCCACAGATTTTTTCTGTTGATTGCAATACAGGTTAATAGTTAATACCCTGATAATAAATTTGTTAAATTTGAAATATTGCATTCAGGATTTATTTGTTTATTTCACTTCATGAGTTGAATATTTATCATCAGATTATCTTATCCCATTTCACCATTTAATATGGTAATGTTTTTGTAGCTCTGTATGATATAATTTAATTAACTCTCATCCTTTGTCAAATCTCACCCTTAAGGGAGCATGAGGGTCAAATTGTTTTATTTTGATAAGTATAACTACACACTGACGTGACAGAAATAATAGTCTTTTGTCATATAACACGCAAAATAAAGTGATAAACATGGGTTGAAATGATTATTGCACAATTATCACATTTCCAATTAATAGAAATTATGACATCATCTCATGAACAAAGAAAGAATATTAACACTTCATTGATAAACAAAGGCTATAGACGCTTTACGTAGGTGAAAAAATATATAACAAAGACAAACATTCTGGACTTGTTTTCCCTTTCTATTCGGAGTTAAATCAATTTGCATTAGCATGTCCATTATTATAACAAAGATAATTAAATCATCAATATCATTATAATACTTCTGTTTGTATCTTCATACAGGGTTCAGACATAGGTCCTTGCTTTCATCATTACCAAAGATCACTAAGTCTACTGTCTTGTGCTAAGGCCAATAAAAAAATCTGTTTCCTATTGACCTCATTGCTAAAAAAATGTCATATAATAAGGGAAAGAGGAAAATAATTTTAGAAAAAAGTAAATTCTGGTTCAAGCCCATTGTCACATCAGGTGCTCACACATCCTGGACAGGATTTTAATCCATCACAGGTTACTATCACAGTATGTTCATGGGACCCACTTAAAGTATTCTTAAGATTAAGAAGTGAAATTGGGGCTTAATATATTTTCCGATGGTATAAACATAAGGCAAGGCATGGTGAATGAACTCTCAGCCCTATGGTCTATAAAGAGTGCTTTGTAATTTATATATCTATAAAATTCCCATACAAGACCATCCCAAAAGACCACTTCAGCCGTAGTCCCGAAGGTGACTTCAACCAGAATTCAAAGGTTTAGATTATATTAGACTTAGGTTGATTGGAGCACCTCTCAAACCTCATCTATGCCTTTTGAATTCTGGATTCTGGTTGGAGTCACCTTCTTCAATGGTTTTATTTTTTCATTTAGAATATAGACTTATGTATTTAAAAAATCAAATGCTTCTGCTTTAAAGCGCCTCATCCTTTTACACCAGTTGCTGTAAGAGTTTGTGGGATAAAGTATAGGGTAATAGTATACCAATTCCTCACCTTTGGTTCGAGTGCTTTAACTAGAGTCGAATTACTTGAGAGACAGAGAGACCAGCCTTTTAGCCCTGTAATAAAGTTTTGCCAGGTACCTTGAAAGTTTTAATGTTTAATACTAAAGCCATTTAAGTATGTCAGAGATTGATCTACCTTACTCAGAGAGAAAAAATAGTAAATAAATCTCTGACTTACTGCAAGTTAATAATCTAGACCATAGGGAATTGCAGTGTCATTAAGGTATTGCTGTTTTAGTACTGTGTGGAAAAAAGATTCCTATGCTCTATTTTAACTGTCAAGGATGAAATATGAGTCAACCAATAAGCTTCCTGGAAAGTCATAAAAAGTGGGGCTTGTTATTTTGAATAACTGAAATTGATATAATTTAGATTTCTATAAAAAATGGCAGGGGGAGTTATATCTTTTTTTAAGCCATAGTTGCAAAAAATATATTTCCTTCTTCAAGTAGATTAATGGTAGGAAATCATGAAATATAATTATACATGTAGGCTATAAAGTAAGTACAGCCAATAATACTTTTCTTTTTTGTTTTGTTGGATAAAGAGGCCAGGTATTGTTGAGGCTTAAAAATCATTTGATTTTCTTGGCACACCCATATCGTGTGTAGGCCAAAGCCCCCTTTCCTTTGACACCAGAGGGCTAAATGTTCGATCATGATTGCTGTGGAAGATAAAGATATCTGCCCATACCAACCTCTTTAACCCAGTGAGCCTTGCCATAAGTTGGAGGTGTTTCTTTTATTGGGATGGCCTCCAAGACAGATTTAACTGTGATACATACCTTAATGTCATCAGAACACATTTTGAACATCATTATGTCATAACAATCAGCAACTTTCAATAGAATAAGATTAACTCTCACGTTTCACTTGAATACATAAATTGATTTCAGGGCATAGGAGTTCAAATTAAAAACTCTTTAATTCAGAGTGTTTTTGATAGAAACTATAGACTTAAATTGTAGTAATGTGATCTTAAGTGAGCCAATATCTTTAACATCATCATGTTATTTGATACCGTTAGATTTAATTTTTCTCACCAAAAACTTGATTGCTACTTTTGAGAAACTTCACATAATCATGATGATTTAAAAAACATCATGATTATGTGAAGTTCTCATGCAATTAAAAAATGTCGAGGGTGTTCTTCCACGATTATGTGCAGTTTCTCATTCAATCAACATTTTTGGGTTTTTGTGATTTGAAATGATTTTTTCTTCCAAATCCTTGATAATGGTTTGATTGAATAGAATGAAAAAACTAAATATGCAATTGTTTTGAGTTTTATTATCAACAAAGCATCGTCTTCAAGAGATCTTGGTCACTAATTATGACAAATTTCTATGATATATAAACTGAGTACTACATGTACATTGAGTTGGGGTTCCAATATGTCAACATGTGTAATAAGATTTCCACAATTTTAGCAATGCATCAAACCTTTTTTTTCATCTCTTGAATGATATATTGTAGGACATTTCAGGGTTTTGCATTGAAGAACATGTTCTAACAAGCTTTGAAATATGCCCTGTAGGTCTTTTTCTCAAGCTGGATGGCTAGCTTATGCCAAATAAATGTGAATTCATTTTAGAAAAAGCATGTTGGAAGTTTAGGAAGACAAGCATCTTGGAGCTAATTCACAATCTGATAATGGAACAGTAAAAAAAATATTTACAGGGATTGACACAATAGGGACATAAATGGTAATTTCAATTTTCCTTGCTAGATTCTTTCAAGTGGCAGAAAAATGTTGCCAGAAGTCTGTCTTGATTCAAATGATAAAAGACATGTTGTCTGCTTTTATTTTTGTTTCATTTTGAAATCTAGATCACCTATCCTCAAAGGAGATACTTTTCATGACCATTTTGTAGAATTTCTTATCATTGATTTCAGGGCATCATATACCTAAACTATAAAACATAAGACAGAAAACTACCACTACGGCTATACATGTATAAGGAATAATTTCTTGTCTGTCTTTCTGTCTTTCTTTCTTTCTTTCTTTCTGTATGTCTTTCTATTATTCTTCTCCGGGAGTCTCAGAGTTAGGCAGCTGCAATATGCAGCCAATCTCTCTAAAGAAATTCACTATGAGGTTCGGGTTTGTTTGGAGGATAGAAAGACGTGGACTAGTTCCAAGTTTTCTTATTCTTTCTTGGTTAGTGGCTGGACACCCTTAGATACATTGCTTTATGGTCTCCTCTGATTGATGGCATGTTTGGTATGTGATTTTATATTTCTTGTAATTTTTCTTGTGATTAGTGGGCACATAGTGGCTCAGTGGTAAAGCACTTTTCTAAGGGTCAGAAGGTTAAAAGTTGATCACAGTTTTGCCACGTGCTTATTTTTGCGTAAAGGTACTTAATCACTCAGGAAATATCAATGAGTACTAGACTCTTAGGAAATAACCTGTGATGGAGAAATCTATCTAGGGGGAGTGAAACATGTCAGTCACTTGTGCTACAGAAACCAGAGATAAAACCAGGGGACAAAAATGCAGTCCTCTGATAGTAACCTTGATGTATCACTTATCGACTGTAGGGATCCTGGATCATTGACCTGATAGCTAGTTCATCAGGAGAGGGGTAGGGATGGTCACTTAAATGGCATGTCTCAGGAACCTTATTGTGATTGCTGATTAATGATGTATGTAGATTAGTAGCAGTGTAAGTTTAATACCCTACATACTATAGTCTTCCATTTGGGAGAATATTTGGCCATTTTATATATTGTGTATGATGTATTCTCTAGAGAAGGATGGTGAATAGTACCACAGGGTGCCATGCATTGCTGCTTGAATTAACTCATTGCATGAATATTGAATTAAATATAACCTAAATCAAAGCATAGCTTGACAATGATAAAAAAAAAATGGCTACCCCCCTCACCCAAACAAGGACCCATCTTAAAGTTTCTTTTTAGCTGAAGTAAATAGATAGTAACACAAATCAAAAGAGAGTCCCGCCCAATGTCTAGAGTCAACTGACCAACTAAGCTCTGTTTACATTAAGTCGATTTTAGTCGTTTTGAAGTGACCTTTGACATGCTGCAAAGATTTTCAGCTTAAAAGTCACTTCATATCGACTTTCTAGTCAGACACTTCAAATAATTAAAAAGATTATGAGACACCCATAAGTTCAAAATGCTGGCTTTAAGAAAAAAACACTTCAAATCAACTCAATGTAAACACAGCTTTAGATGAGTAAGAGTCACTTCCACATGAATCAAACTGACTCTCCCAAGAGTCAAACTGATTCATTAAAATGCTTGACTCCTTTTAATGAGTCAGTTTGACCCCTTAGGAAGGTAGGTCAGTTGACTCTATTTGACAGCTGAAGCTAGACATAGGGCTGGACCTCCTTTTAAGTGTCATTTGATTCTGATTTGGCTTTCAGTGAAGGTTGTTGGCAATATCAGCTATACTTTGGCTTATCTCATTTAGGTCAAGGTCATCCAATTGGCACAAGTTTGAACTGGTAATCTTTTTATCAGTATAAAAGCAATCTGTGTGAATTTTGCAAAAGACGGTATATTTGTCAATTAGGAGTGAGTTGAAATAAAGAATTGAGATACAGGCTTAATAGTGAGCTTTAAAAATGTGGTTGTACAATCATTTTGAAAATATATTACTTTATCAGAACCACCAATTATTAGAGGGTCATATTCAATATCTTGATTTTTTTTGTTAATTTTTTAATATTAAATGTATTTGTATGGACCAAGTTAAATGACAAGACCTTATATGCCAAAGAAGGTGTGAAGAGGATTAGTAATTAAGTCAAATGGTCAATGTCACTTTTAAATAAGTTATGTTACCTATTATTGGTTTTGAGAAAAATTGTTTTATAACAATGAGGATCATAGCAGGCAGAGCAGGGATGACAGACTTAAAATCAGAATGAATGATTTTGTGAGTGACCACAACAAAGGATGTCGCAAGTGATGACTTTCAAGGTCAATGCATATGACCTATAAAGTGATATTACATGTATCAAAAAAATGTTGATTTTGAAGTAATGAAACAACAAATAAAACTCAGAGATAATGCTGGGTATATAATTAATTTGTAACAAAATATCATTGTTTATTTCCCATATAATTTTTCAAAATGTGTATGTTACTTTTACACATAAATGGCAATTGTTGAGCTGAGGAATGTACATCATACCAACGGACAGAAAAAATTAAAATGCACGGGAAATTATATTCAACAGTTTCTGAGAGATGTCAATTCAACTCATACATAAATGGGGAAACTGGCAGCTTTCTGATGGAACATTTTTACAGTGCATTAAATAATTAGTGTATTACTTTTTTTTTGCTAAAGAAAAGCTGTGCCATATTTATTCCTTGATAATACCAATGCTGGAATAAATCAACAATATTGACAGAAACCAAACATTTGAGACTCTGCCATCCATCAAATTGATGAACAAGAACAAGGATGTTTTTTATTTCTCTCATGTTCTTAGCTCATAAGGAAGAAAGCCTTTTTAGCTGACAGTCCTCCATGAAATTGTGTACCTTAGTTACGCCTAGCATATTTCTCCATTACATAACTCTTGTCCCACAATGTTGAGATTACTTCCTTGCAAATTGCATGTAGTAGTTGAAAATCATAAAAATATACATGTGTGTAAATGCTGTTTTAAGTCTTATAATTATGAATCGCTTCCATTTGCCAGTATCATAAGAATACTCAGCTCAATACAGGCTACTGCCCTTTTGTATGTTTCTTCAGAGCTTAAAGCAAATTATTTAACGAACTGCTATTTTAAGTCTTTTACAAATGACATCTAATGATTTTTAGTCTTAAAGATGAATAAGCCTCATTAATAGCTCATAGAAACAGCTCTTAGAATAACACTACACCATCATTTTGAGGAAAAAAGTCTCTTAAGAAGTGAAATGTCACTTTTTGTGTTGGTAATGTCTTTCATTGTTTTTTGTTTTTTTTCAAATTTCGAATATTTAATTTACATGATGTGTGCCTGACAATCTTAATGTATCTACACAACTATACATGTTAGACAATGTACACCACATCCTCAGTATGTCACATCAAAGCTGAATAAAGACTAGGATTCATCAGCAATAATTCCAATCCCTTTTAGTCCTGACTTAAACTTAAGGCAATAAAGAATAGCTCTCTCATGGTGACACAATGGTCTTTATTGTTTTTGTTTCCTTTTCAAATGAATAAAACTAGTTTGAGGTGAAAGCTTCCCTTTTTTTTAAATGTTATTTGAAAACTTTAATACTCTGCAAAAACCTTTCACAAAGGTATTGGATTTTGTATTTCACCCAGGATAACTTTAATACTCCACAAAACCTTTCAAATCAATAAAACTAGTTCGAGGTGAAAGCTTCCCCTTTTACAAATACTATTTGAAAACTTGATTACTCTGCAAAAACCTTTCACACAAGCATTGGATTTTTTTTCACACAAGATAACTTAATATGCCGAGTGTTTGAAAAGTGTGTGGGAGATATCAATATTTAAATTTGTAATTGCTACCTTTACTTTCCAAATGTCAAATAATCAACACTTTCAAAAACTCTCTTGATGATAAAATCTTCTGTAGCAATTTATCCAAAGTATTGGGAAGAGTTAAAAACAAACACAACTCATGAACAACTTAGACAGGAAATGGACAGCATTTACAAAAACATGGCTGCCTTCAGCCTCACTCTGAGAAACATGGCTACAAACATAACATGATACAAAATGATGGACTACAATGAAGCACTTACACCAATTGTCAAGTTTATAGACATGCTTTAAGATAATCTTAATATTTTTTTCATGATTTCTTTATTTTTTTTAATATTAGACAAAATCACAGCTAGATCTGAGAGACATTTGCTTGTTGGTCACACTTTTCACACCTGCAGAAGTCTGCAGAAGTCAGCGAAATTTTTGTTTGAGATTGCATCCTTAGCAGACAGCTAATGAGTTTCTCAATTTATGCCCATCCTCTTCTTGTAAGTGCCTTACTTACTTCTCCACTGAGGGCACTGTAAGCCAACAAACACAGCCTCCTTTTGTTTCCAACATTTTGTAAACAGTCTTCCTTTACATCTTCTGCATATGTTCCGCAATATTCACAAGCTGCACCAACTACAAGTTCATAATCTGTCATTGATTTTTTAACTTCTGGGCGGCTAAAAAAAGAAAGCAGAATTTCAATATTAGAAACAAAGAATACCAGTATGTTTATGTAGATATGCAAATGTATCTATTACACCATAAAATAAAATAAATATTATCTTTGTTCATATGCTGTTTATAAAAAAAGAAGAAGCAAATGCGTAAGATAACAGAATACATTGCTTAATATATTTTTAATATAATTTTTAAAATTATTAATTTTTTAATCACTATTTTCATATAAAGCTAATTGTTTTGCAGGTTGCTGCAACATCTTTTAAATTTTAATATCACATATCTTGTATGAAAAAAAGATTCATTATCTTCAAACTTAGTCATATATTCAATTATCTCTTACGTTTTTCTGAAAAAATCTGGAGGCACTCCATTTGTTGATGGCAACAAACTGGCTACAAAAACTAAAATGGCTGCTATAAGTATGTGACCTTTCATCTGAAAAATACAAGACAAATGAAAAAACCCATCAATATAAACCATCATATTTATGCATATTCAGATAATCGAAAATCATTAATATTACATAACACAATCTATCTTTTCTTTTCACTAAAGCCAAGCAAATTGGCATCCCATTGTTATAATACTTGATATCTGTAATATGATGTCATTTGAAGTATAGTTTAATAAAATTTGGAACAATCGATTTTTGAAAATATTTCTTACATCATACAATGTTTCTGCCTTCACTGAAGGCCTTGATCGCATGAATGGTCATATTGTCTTATTCAGGTGATCAGACCTTTAGTCAAAGGCTGAAAAGCTGTATGAGGTAATAAATTACTCCTCAACACTATGTTCTAAAGTTGATTAATATATTCCACACATTGATCTTGGAACCAACAATAGTTTTGCTTATATGACATCATTAACTTTTAGAAAAGCAATTATCATTTCACAATGCATTTCATGGATAGATCCATGATATTTTTTTCTGTTCAGGCCCTCCTTCAGATTTTATAATCATGTATGTGATAGCAGTTTGAATCCATCAGGACAAACTAAAGGCAGCTTTGAATACTTGAATACATTATAAATTTACAAAATGACATTAAAAAAATGAAAAAAAAAAAATAAACTTTAAGTTAAGTAATTTTTTGTCTTCAGCAATATTAACATTAGTTCTTTAGAAGTTTTATCATTAATTTCTCAGTTTGCAAGATGCTCTGATTTAAATAACAATGATATTTTGCACAATTAAACCATCACCAGTTATCTTTTTTTTACTAAAAGACTTTAAAAATGTTAAATAAGATTCCTTTTAAAAACCAAATCTTTTAGAAATTTATCAAATCAATAAGGTCCAATCAAATTTGATTCTTTCATTATATTTTTTCAAAGTTAGCCTCTTGGAATTATTTTTTGAACACAAAAGAAAAGTATAGAGCAGAATCATCAGAATAATGTCAGAAGTAAGTAGTTCACAAAATCTCTATCATTTATAGATTAAGATTGTCTTTTTCTTAATTAAACATATGTGCCATAGCCATTTAAAAAACTCTTTTCAAATGTCAAATATGACAAATGGAAATCATAAAAAATTGTGTAGGAGTCAAATGTGACCCATCAATGGAGACTGTCGTTGGTAATTTATTTCTTTGGCCATGCATTAAACATCCGTGGAGACATGTCTTTTTGAAGAAAAAAAACAGAAGAAAAAGAAGTCTAAGCTTTCATGAAAGTTGCTGCTTCGGGGCGTGGATGAGGAGAGTACAAGAGCGTGTGGGAAATTTGCATCACAAAATAATTAAAAATTGTCTTTTCTGCTGGGGGGGCTTGAACCTCTGTCAAGGTGAGGAGGTACTCATATGGAAACAATAATACTTCTTTTTTTCAGCACATAGCAATTAAAAACTGTCTTTTACACAAGGAGGCTTAGAGCTCTGTCAAGGTGTGAAGGTACTCATTTGGAAACAATAGATTCCAGAAAGGTTGAATTTTGAATTAAGATGAAATCAAATAATGACCTTGAATACTTGCCACAGTGAAAAAAATATAATGGAATTGAATAAAATGGTAATGCAAATCCAAATTGGCAAATTTTTCCAAATTGATGAAAAAAAGTCCAAACTTTGCTTCATAAATCATTCTTCATAAGAACAAAGCTATTTTAACTATTAATTTGATAATGCCAATATATATACTTTAACCTTGACCAACAGTTTCATGGAAACAATTTAATCAGCTAGGGAGACAATCTTCAATTGTCATAAATGTTGCCACCTTTCCTTATTTTAATTAGGCCAATACAATTTTAATTAATTATTTTAAAGTCCACTTGATTTCATAAATGTTCAATGAATTAAAGGGGTCAGTCCAGTCCTTATATCCAATCAACTGAAAACAACAAAGCCTTTTGGTTCTATTTATTTGTTCTAATATCTATATATATGACACTCAAGATTACTTGACTCCAAACAAATCATGATAATCAAAGTTGAGCGCAAATTTGTGATGTCATCAGTGAACCTGTGATGTCACGCAAACATTTAGTTTTAGCTGTTTCATAAGTTTCTTATTCATCACATGAAACTTTTCTTTGAGAAATTGATTTTGTTGCATGACACACAAATTTCATTGAAATTGAGATGCTGTTACAAGATGAAGCTAATAATCAACCTTTGATATTTATTACTATGAAATAATCTGATTCATAAAATGAATGCAATGGATGCAGGTAATTTTTATGGTTTAACACTAAAACATGAAAAATCCTAGAGTATTTACTTTTGTTGATCAAAAATGTGTTATAAAAGTTGTAGTGTTTTTTTATATATATATATTGTCACATGAGAACGCAAAAGCTGTAACTATCAAAGATTTTTTCGTCAGATAGAGATTTGCGTTCTCATGTGACAATATGATATGAATGGGTGGGAAGGGTTTGAACTCCTGTGCAAGATACACTTTTATATCATATCAAAAGTTATTCATTCTACGTAAAAAGATTTGTCAATAGACTTCAAGAGGAATTAAAACTCTAAAATCACAACTGTGTTTACACTATAAACATTTTAAGTGCTTTTTAAAGAATCTTTTAATTAAAAATACTGTTTAGCGCTTACAAAATCAACAGTGTAAAAAGGGATTATTTCTTGACACCTAATTTTACGAGTGGATTTTACATGTGGCATTATTATATAACAATGGGTATATATTGTATTTCACTGAAACAAAAGCTATTACAAACTAAAGTGTCTGCATATTATTCCTGTTTTTCTTTATGCCCTGGAGGAACTCAAATGTGCCATGTGTCATTAAAATGAAACTTACATAACACCTTCCTAGAACTAGATATATCTTGTGTTACAATGAGCTAATCTCAAATGAAATGTCATGTTACTTATACTTATAGAACAATAATGTCTAGAATTTGGTTATGGTAAGTTAAACACATAGGTGCAACTTCTCCACAACCCTCTCCCAGTGGACACCTGGTGCATAAACCATGAAATAGAATCAATATCAAGATTTTATCTCACATTGTGCATCTTTCAATATAAAATTGCTTGTTCCTTTGACTTTGATACATTACATAACTTATCAAAATACTTGTTCCATATGATACACAGTTATGAAAAGATTTTTCTTTGAATAGATTCATACTGTTGGTTATTGACTTTAAGTTTTCATATTTTTCTTAATCTCAACTGAAAAGATAAGTACTGACTTTATCCATTAAAGGTAAATTCAGTCTTAGCGCCAACTGGATTTAATTCTAAGATCTTTTAGTTTCTACTATTTCTAAATTTCCATAAGAACAAAAAATCTTAAATTATTACCCAATTGTGGAAATTTTCTTTCTTTCTTTATATATATATTAAAAAAAATGTTTGGACACCTTTAGTACAGAAAAAATATGTTTTTAATATTTTGAATCCTTGTATAAATTATGCTTTATCAATTATTCTAAAGATCACTACTTTTTACTGATTATCAATGTAAATTCATCTAAAAATATTTTTTTAACTGATTGAAATTTAAAGCTTCCTTTAAGAGCTTTCAACTTTTCTGTCTGGACAATGATCACTAATGGTCAGATTGAAAAAGACTTTAGACAGAGAAGTTGAAAGCTCTTTAAGTAAGCTTTAAATTATAATCAGTCAAACATTTTTAAAATTATATTATCAATAATGTTTATAAAATGAATCTTTATCTTCTTCAACTAAAAGAAAAAAGAAAAATTAATGAATGTACCTCTTTTCTTCCCGTTGCATATCACAGCTTCTCAAAATGAATGATAAATTCTACTTGTATGAGTCCTTTATAATGTTTTTGTTCTATCAAAAATTATAATAAAACAATAGCCAAACTTTCCACGTGTAGCATCACATTTCTCTGTCACATGTGACACGCCTTACACTTTTGGGGGGTCAATTATTTTGACAATTGATTTGTCAATTAGTTATTTAGAAACCTTTTAAGGTATGTGTGACTCATAATATATCTCTTTGAAAAGATGTTTCATTTCTTGGCATGAATTCAAAAAAAGTATTGTTAGCCACATATGCACCAGTTTCAGTCCATGATTTTTTTGCAATATGGATAATTATGCTGATAACTAAAAAATTAGGCCATTCTATCTTGATAAGTTGGTTGATGAATTTTTTGGCATAGAATAGAATATTGATTTTGTTGGTCAATTTTCTTCTTCTTTCTTTTTTTAACCTCGACATGAATAAGACTTCACTCTGCCTAATACATAGAAATTATTGAATGGGGTGTTCTGATTTACATAGAGTATGCACAGATATAGTAAATTGTATAAAAAACTCTCTATTTGTACTGGAATATGTACATCTACTTTGATTGTGTTGCCTTTTTTAATACTATGACATAAAAGCAATCAATATCAATTGCGAATAGAATGGGTCGGTCACATCCATATACCAACTACAAGTAATTAATTTGAAATGGCCTTATTGATATTTCCCTTAAAGAACGAACAAAACTTGATTGATTTTTATACTATTTCTTAATAAAATACCATTAGTTCTTCATTTATCAGCTTGGAAGCTTTAAACTATGTTATTACTCAGATATGTTTTAAGTCAATTTCTACGCTTTTTCTTATAACTGTCCATTCTTTCTCTTAATGCCATAATTTAATTGTGAAAAGTCCATTATTTATATTACGTATGATTTGGATTGCCATCTTTCATTAGAAACTGTCTCTAAATTGTGATAAATGGGATTTCCAAAAGCTATACAATCAATCCATCCATATGTCACCTATTAAAAATGTAATGAAAGACTTGTCATCATACAAAAAAGCAAAAGGATAAAATGCAATTTCAAATATCAAAGAAAGGGTGCGATAATACTTTAATTCATATGGTGTAAAACTTTACTAGCTTCTTTCAAACCATAAAGATTTAAGAAGTATCAAGGACCCGCTTAGGACACTAGAATTAAAACACTATTTCCAGAGCCCATTTAAATCCTTAATATATACAATTCAGACCACAAGCAACTTAGAGACTTTCTAATTTACATTGCATAGAAAAACTAATACGAATAACCACCAAAACAACCATGAATTTTGAACTTCAGACGTATTGTGAAGAACTCCCTTCTATCCATATCCACTCATACACCATGCCATCCCCACTACCACAGATGTGTAACATGGCAAAAGGGCAGTGATAGCTGCCTTTGATTTTAAGCATCAAATATTTAAAGATCTATAACTTACAAGATAAAACAACTAATTTAACAGATGATAAGAGGTTTAACAGCTTTTTGTCAAAAATGTCACGATTGAGGCATTGTGAGAACAGTAATATCCTACTTCCCCATGAATCAGGCGTTAATCTTGTTTAATTTCAGCAGCAATGTAAATAAACCAATGCCAAAATTCCAATGATAGTAAAAGCTTCTTCCTAGGAAAGTTATTCACTTCACAGACTAATGAGCAATTGTTTGACCATAAAAATCGATACTTAAAGCCAAACATAGGCGGAAATAGAAGGCTATATCATAAATATATAAATTTATTTATGTATATAGAAATATGATCACTATAAAAAATAAATATGATAATATAATGTTCTATCTTGAATAAGAAATGTTTCAAGATCAGTGTCACTACAAATGTCAAACCACTGCATAATATCATGATTATGATAATAATAACAAAAGTTTCCTTTTTGTCTGGACGTTATGTACTATTTTGTTAATTTCTCTCAAATAACAATATCAAATTTCTTTTATCAAACCAGAGTCAATAATCATATTGGCAACGTCAGAGATGCAATTTGTATGGTTAAGATCAAGTTATATTTATATGGCATTCTTCAATTATGAAGGTTACATTCTGTCATTTACTATGCAAAGGACAGCAACAATTATTAGAGAATGGAAATTTCAAAAAGTTCTGCAAACCAAAATGTTTGTAAGGGATTCAACATTTAAGTCCCAAGGAGTTTTAAAAAGTATGTAAAGTGATTAATAAATCCTAAAAATGAACATTATTCCTTTAAGAAACTAATCTATTCAATTCAATTGAATTCAAAACCTTTATTTCAGAACACCCCATTAGTAATAAAGAGTGATTTTTTTTCATAAAAGTGTAGATAAAATGAAATTTAAACTTATGGGACTTCAATATGGGCTTTAACATGGCAAATCTACTTGGTGGAATAGTATACAAAGGAGTATCATTATGGTAGTAATTGGTAATGCCATATACTAGCCTGCAGATGGCACTGCAGACCAGTATCAAACTTGAGAGCAGAATTATTAAACAAGTACCATGTTATGAAATATATTACGATTCACCTATAAATACATATTGAGTCAAACACTGTAGCTTAAACTGAATATATAATCTCACTTTCAGTGGTAAAGAACTATTTAGCAGTTTGAAAGCTATGGAAAACATTTATGCACAAAAAATGTCTCAAAAGATTGATTTATTTATTTTGCTATCAAAATGTTCACAGGAGATTTTTGACCAAACAGTATATTGTGATCCTGTTAACAAGAGAATAACAAATTATTCAGTTCTGATAATTGCAGTCTGTCTGCTTTGACATTCAAAAGTCATTATTTTTTTTCAAGTGATCTATTCTTCAACCTTGTTCCATGGATCCAGTACATGTGTGTATCCAAAGATAGAATTTGTTCCTTGGTGCATAGATATTGAATTTACTATAAACTTTATGATTTTATAGCTATGCAATTCAAGATCAGGTGATATATAGGTGATTGTGCCTTTTCCACAAATAATAATGATGATTCATAATTTATTTCAAAAATCACTTTCACCCTATCCATGAAAGAAATTGCATGAGATTCAATGCTAAAAATATCTCAAAAGATCTCTAATTTCTAAATATTGCATAACAATTTTTTGATAATATGATTAATACAAGTGTATATGCCATTGATCTGAAATGTTGAAGTGATCATTAGGGATATCAAAAGACTCTTGCTCCTAGTTCTACAATTGTCAATATGGAATAATAATTCAATATTCTAGTCATGTCAGATAGTGATTAAACTAATTGTTCTTGGGTTGTTTGGAAGCCATTTTCTTGTGCATGTAGTCAATCGTATAATAATATATATCACTTCTGTTGAAATGCCCTACTACATTACTAAAGCTGAGTTTACATTGGTGGATTTCCCTAGTAAAGACTTTGCTTTTTTCTTAAAGCCAGCATTATAACTTTCTGTGCAACTCCTAATCTTTTGAACGATTTGAAGCGTCTTTGTGTTTATAGTGACTAGAAAGTTGCAAAAGTTTGAAGCTGGCATGCATGTGGCAATGCTAATAGGTCGAAAGATTTGTCAACACATTTCAACCAGACAAACTTTAAAATCGTATCTGCGTTTAGACTAAAGACTTCTGAAATGCTTCAGAGATTTTCAGCTTAAAAGTCACTTCAAATTGACTCAATGTAAACAGGGCTTTCCTAAACTTGTTAGCAAGAAGTCTATAAGATGCATCTAATTCACAAATTTGAAGCCCATAGCCTTTCCCTGATAAAGATATAAAAGTCAGAGAGAGAGAGAGGGAGGGGGAGAGAGAGGGGGGGAGAGGGGGGAAGAGAGAGAGAGAGAGAACCTCAAATTAATATCATTCTATATTATGTGATTACCACACCCGTTTTCCGATGTTAATGTAGGCCTACACATTTCATCTATAATTATGTACTAAATGAAGGAACTTCCAAGTGTAAACTTGTGTTTCCTCAAACCACTGATTTGTTTATTACCACTAACCAAATATTGTTACAACATTTCTTTGAAAAATTTCTACGAAAATGTAAGAGTAATTAGCACAAATTTTACTTACAGAGAGCCAAATATTACTATCTCACTGGTGGCCTTATTAATAATTACTTATGTTCTCTGCTATTTGCATGATCACCTTGATATCTTCTTAAAGAATTAAAGGAAATAATCTTAATTATGAAAGAAGAAACTATATTTACACAAGAGTTCTATCTGTTATGTAAAATTTAATATACTACATGTACATGTAATTAATTTCAAGAAAAGTCTTATGTTGTTTTAATACAACGTGTAATAAGCAGACCCTTTGTCAATGTGTAACTAAGAGCCACAACATTGGGAGGAGTTTGGGGTTATGAATCTATTGAAAAATCTTTTTTCCAGAAAAGTTATACATCTATGAAGCCTTTTTCATGATAAAGAACCAAACGGCAAAAAGAAGGTTATACCAGTCCAAATCAAAGGCCAAATGAGTTGCACCGCTAAGTCTAAGGTAATTCAAAAGATAAAAAGCTGATAAAAAAAGGCAGAGAATCACTATCAGATAACATGCAGGTTCAAAGAAATAAACCTATTAAACAATCAAAATTATGAGAATGACTTTGGATCCTTGGTGCAGAATTTATGAACGAGGCAATTAATTGTTGTCATGGCGTCTTATATATAAAATTGGTATATCATCAAAGAATATTATCACCAACAGTGTAAACTTACCACATCTGTAGGTAGCAATTAAATATGAACTGTAGTTTTTACAATGGATTTATAGCAGAAATCGGAACCAAAACAATTCCTTCCGGGCTCAACATGTGTTTCATTTCAATCAGTGATTTATATGGATGTTGTTTTGGAAACAAAAGTTCATTGTGATTTAAAGGAAACTTGACCACAATTCTACACTTTTAAAATCATTTCCTTATTACTACATTATTTTACCAGGATAGTCTCATTTATTCTATGAACTAGTCTCCCACATAGCCCTGAAAGTGTCTTCCAATTCTATTGTCATGAGAGTTTAATCATTAAGTTAAACTTAAAGTAGATAGTGTAAGAAAAAAAAGGTAAAGCCATCCTCGAGCCAATAAGGGCCCATCAGACTGGTTCTCATACCCAGTTTCTGTAGCACAAGCGACTGAGAGCTCTCACTCCCTTTGGACAGGATGCTAGTCTATCCCAGGTTACTTTTCCAGATTCTTTTCTGGTAACCATTTAACGCTTCATGGGTGAAGAAGGGACTAAATTTCCCAAGAACTCTAGGCGCATGCCTAGTCACTGAACCACCATAATCCCGAAGCAGATAGTGAGAGACGGATAACAACATTGTTTTCCTGGGGGAAGAATCCATGACATGGGGCTCACATTTTACATCCTTTCTGTTGGATAGGGAACCTTCAATAACTTATGGGAAAATATAAATAAGGAAAAGCTTCTTCCTTCTTTCATTAATAATTTGAAATTCGCTAGAAGTGAATGGGTCTCTTTATTCTCTGTGAGAAAGTTATTATTCTAGCTAACTGATACAAGCCTGAGGACCAATATTATGATAAGCTTCACAGGAAAGCTGATGAACCTTAAACTGATCTCCCATCACCTATTTCACTTATAAAGCATAAACGCAGAACAAAAGCAATTAAATATGGATATAGTTCCTAGGGGGCTGGGACTTTAGCTATCATGTTAATCATAATGAAGAAATTATAG
>JAVSBT010057781.1:1871-14827 GCA_033118115.1 Pharyngocirrus eroticus
CCACTAGGGCTCCACTAGGTGTAAGAGTGGAATTGGAGTTAAACAAGTTAAAAACTCTGATGTCCAAGGACAGATCATTTTTTTATTCCATTTCTGAATGAATAGTATTGTGTATTGGTGGTCTTTCAGAAATTTTTTGAACAGAATGTTTATTCTTATCCCCAATATCACTGCCACCCAGTGAGTTCAAAAACTAGTAATCTACATTTAAAATGTGCATATCTTTAGTACATGTCATCATACTGCCAAGTCGATATTTCTACTTAAACATTTAAAAGAAACTTAAACTGTATAATCTTTGGCATGGGGGAATAAATCACTTTCAAATCTTAACGGAGAAGAAGTATTTCAAAGATACTTGATCTATTGACAAAATCAGACCCTGGGCTTACTAGCTGACACGTCTTATCTTTGGCGGTAAAAGCGCCAAAATTTTATCCAGGAAATACGCAGAAGTTATCTAACCAACAAATACTTCCTGGATGCATTTAAGAAGCCATAGAAATTCTCCCAATCAGTCAAATAAAGACAGTCATTTGTAAGAAGTCATGTTTCAAGCTTGAGATATCAGGAAATTGGCTGGACATTACCTCATAAAGAAATCATAGAATTTTCTTCCCGAGATCACTCATAACCCTATCAATCTTCCAGTAATGAAATAGAATCATTAGCTGGAAAAAGATGTAAACTGAATACAGAATTCTCTGAAATTGAAAATGATGTGGCCTGGTTGATACATGAAAAACCAGTGAAACTTCAAAAGCAATAATTCTTTAACTTTTTAGTTTGTAACCACACTGTAGCAAGTGTACCCTTGATATGCTATGTACGTCAAACAGTATCTACATACCACCTTAAACATAAATCCTAAATAAGACTGCTATAAAAATAGACCCGATTTGACCTCCCTAATGTGGCCACCTCTCTATTAAGATCACTTTAAGCACAGCCCAAGGCTGGTTTCAAAATGGGTAAACTGGAAGTAATGCTATTTTCTTGGCCAATTATCCTTGGATCAGCCATATGCCTTATTCGTTTGAGGATCCTTAAATGAATACTTCTTTAGATGTGTTATTTAAATAGTTCTTTTTTTAATCATTTTACATTAATATAAAGGTTAATATACTGCTGAAATGTCTATTCTATATGGCCTTAAGTAAATTTATGATGATATGGTACCCGAGGGACAGTTAGGCAGAATCAAAGCAACTAACAAATATCTTTTTAGATATACTATTTCAACAAGCATTCAACACTTTTGAAAAGAAAATTGCGTTCCTAGTAAAAACAACTCTTGTATGACTTTTGGTATAAACATGTCAAAGAAGGCAAAGAAACATCTGTGAAGTTCTACTTAAGTTATAATGCTGTCTACAACTAATTATAGTAAAGAATTTTGTTAGTAATGTAGTAGAATGATATATTTTGACTTTGGAGTCATAACATGTATTCACCAAGCTAAAATCTCATGGAATTCCAATTGTATTATCGAGATACATGTATTATTGGCATTATACAATGTAAAATGAAAACCTCCTTGCTGCCCTTTGTTTTATTTACATATTGCATAAAATGTTTGTAGTTTGTTTAAAATCAGTGAAACAGAATATCTGGAGGTTTTACCAGAGAACGTTTCCTCCTTATCTTTGCAGTCTGTAGACAATCAAACAGTAGTAACTTATGGAATTTTTTCCGCCATCATTTTCTTTCCTTAATACTTGCTCAAATTCCTTGTATATTAGCAATCAACATGTACTTTGGTAAGAAATTATAGCAAAAAATTCCACAGGTTACTCATGTCTGATTGTCTACAGCCCGCAAAGATCAGGAGCAAATGTTCACTATACAGCCAATGGCCTGATGACAGTGGAGTAATGAAATATAGAGCAAGTGCCATATTGGTTTGAGGCACTTTCGAAGTTATCCTTTCAATACTGTAATGGAATGACTGAAAACAATGCCATTTGCTGCCCCAAATTGTCAAACAAAGATACGGCCCCACTTAAACAAATTCAAATCAATATACTAATATGAGTTGAACCTTTCATCCCCCAGCTCAATCTAACCTATAAACTGTGAAAAAATACACTGATATTTGACTGATTAAATGCAAATAATACTAAAAGCTGAAACCTTTATCAAAAAGATTCATAAATATTTCATGGATATTTTCTTGGAATGACAATTCTTTTAATTAGTTTTCTTTTCTTGGAATGTTTTCTTCAGGGGGCAAAACACCCAGTGCATTTTCCCAGTCAATACCATACCCTTACACTTATTTAGAATGCAAGACATTCTGTTGTGCTCTAAGGGCTTAATGCTAATCCTAAGAACTAATCTGGTTACATCCTCATCTTCTTACCCCAAGCCTCAGTTCAAATGTATCCATTCAAATCACCAATCTCTCTGCTAATATCCTAATAAAACTTGGTTTTAATTTAGGAATATTCTGATTGACTTTGCTGAGTCCCTTAGGAGGAGTGTCTTCATTAGATTTTACCTGTTTTTGTATAAAGATTAGTTTATTGAATTAGGATGTTTTCTATCAGGAAATTGAAACACAATCTTTGGGAAGAAGTATCCTGCTAATGAAGGCTTTCTGTGTTAAAAAATTGATTTTTTTTCCCCCCAGATTCATAGACTTTTCTGAAACACTTTCTTAGAAACAGGGATTATAATCAATAATTAATTCATGTTGGGAATATATATTTTTCAAAGAAGATTTTCCCGCAAGTAATTTAAGTTTTGTTTCAAAATTGCTCCCTAAATGTTGTCAACTTACCAATGTTGTAAGCCGATTTACTATAGATGTAATAATATGTGGCCAATGAAGAAATGTAATATTTAGTTTATTATCGTAATCGTTATTATTTTCATTATAATATTACTATCAATCATCATGACAACAATAATAATCATTATCAACACTATAATCACTATCAACATCACTATTTTTGATTAATTACTATTATCATTATTATTATTATTATTATTATTAAAAAGGAACATTACCGTAAAGAGTCGAGTCTAGAAGGACTAAATGAAGGTAAACTCCCCATCTTAGCAAAGCTATCCCCTAAATCATACATTTATTATAAAAGAAAATCTTCATCATGGTAAGAACAAAATGAAGATTTATCTACAGTTGTTTTATTTCTTCATTTCATGGTATAATGAATAATGCTGCTATACTGTCATTTCATAGTTACAGAATCATTAATACAAATTTGAAAGCCATCATTTCTTTGGAAACATCTAATCATTATACAAATAAATAACATTAATAGGTAAAGTAAATTACTAGTTTGTGAGATCTGAAGATATATGGATCCCATCATGTTTAATAGCTAGAAATTACGTCGACCCATTGATTGCCATTGACTGATAAATTTTGAAGACAGAAGACTTTATCAATTTCAAGTAGATTGATGTAATATCTTCCTTATTGTATTATCCTAAGCAATTTAAGAAAGCTACTCCGAATAGGTTCATTTTGAATTTATTAGCAAATCTTCGTTGTTAACTACAACATCTTCAGGCAATTATTGCCAACGAAAATTTGCTAATAAATTCAAAATGAACCTATTCAGAGAAGCTTTCTTGCTTATGAATGTAAAATTATCAACTGGTACTGGTTGTATTATCCTACATTATTGGAAAAATAGTGATGTTTTGTGTTTTTAGTGATATTTAGTGATAAAAACAAAAATGGAATCAACATTAGATTTAGTGATAAACTATATCACTATTTTGTGATGGTATTTTCCACTAAAATACACTATTATTGACAAACGACACTAGAGATGTATGGACACTATTTAATCTAGTGTTGACACCATTTTACAACTAAATATCACTAGCAACACACACATCACTAAGTTTTCTAAGAGTGTACTGTAGGATGATGCCTTCAGTTCCTTTTTTGGGAAGAGGTAGGAAAATAGATTGTTGTAGGTTGAAAACTAAACAAATTTCCGAGCCTTTCATCTAATTGATGTTATTGACCCTGTTGATACTTTCAACATTTTTCTAAATATATAGTTCCTAAAGTTGCAATTACAGAATGGTTGCATCCAGACATCTTGCAACAAGTACCAGACACTACAAATGTATAAACTTTGCCTATGGAATCCTATTAAATCTATTATTTTGTTATGAAATCTCCAGAACTTTGAACATTTTTGTACATGGAATTCTAATGTCTGCTCTTGAGTCTGATTAAGGGGGAATGAGGGTCTAATTTGGTGCTTTTTTATATGTTAAATCAAGTGCAGACAAATTTTAGTAATATAAAACTGTGGCTGAGGATGTCCTTCAGCCAAAAATATATACTTTCACAGCATTAGTTTTTGTAGAAAATGATTATTTGGGACATATGCTCGTGCATGTCAAAAAACGCAATTAGACCCTCATTTCCCCTTAATGATACCAAGGGGTTGAGCAGTATTGCTTACAATATATACTCAATAAAACTATATTGACCACATCAAGAGGATGGCAGTTAAGATGAAGTGACTCAGATGAATTGTTAGTCACTGAATGAAAGATTACAATAACACCACCCAATTCCAAATTCTGGTCACAAACTCCTGCTCGTGTATGCTTTGGTGAGCTGTCTCCTAACAAATTGCTTATTGCACTTCCTTGCAATCCCCTTTCTCCCTCTAATCTTAATCTGTTTGTCGGACAGGGGGTTCTCCATTGACCCGGAAGCTTAATTCCTGGATTTTTACAATAATCAAATACTAAAATTGAAACTAATACTTCCTCAAATCATGGATTAAGATTCCACAGGAAAAGATGTGGCGGGTTTTCGTTGAATACAGAAATGATGATGAAAATATCCTTTGACTCTATCGCTAAACATGACTGGATTGTAAGATTATCTGGAATTTTGTAACAAGCAACAATATGCATTATAAGCAATTTACTCTTGTGTAACGTAATACCATAAAACACAATATTATTCACATTTGATATGCAAATTGTACCCTAAATACCCTTTTGATTTGTTACAAAGTTTGCTAAAACTCCTTTGCTTATCAATTTTAGAGGGAAAGCACCATTTTCATCAAGTAAATTAAGTTAAACAGGAGGGAAATATTGGTCAAAGCAACAAAACAAGCTACTATAGATAAAATGTCATTGTTATTCTGATATTGAAGATAATAGTAAAGCCGAAAAATGTTTGTAAACAAGACTCTTGGTTTTTGATTGATTGATTACATTTGACATAAAAGCAATATTTTGAAGAAGGAAAAATATATATATCACTAGTTTGATCTGGCAATCACATCATCAAATCCTCATATAGTTTCCCCAAAACTGAGGGTACAATTTTTTTGAAGAAGCAATTCCCTCTCACACCCTCCCCCCCATTCCTTCTTTCCTACAAAGGTCTAAACTTCTTTGATTGAAATCTGCTATATAAAATCACTTCTCTACAAATGTCTACCACTTGAGACAGCATTTGATGCTGAGTGTATCTTTTACACCTCGCCTGGGGCAACATTTCATGGAAGCACCCTTCTTTTTAAATGGAGGCTAGCCTTTGAATCGATTACTTAAACGCTTTTGTAGTTTGCAACAGTGTTAGGTCTTCCTGAGTTTTCATATAATTGGTCCTTATACACATTGAGGTGATTGATTTTAAGCTAATGTCTTTTAAGCTGTAGAGTACTATAAATGCCACATGCTATATACTTGGACTTGTATACTTGTACCATGTAGATGGAAAGAGAATCTAATTTCTTTATACGATTGTTGAATAGATAACATTCACAGAAGTATTTTATGAAAAAATCTAAATCTTTACACTGAAAAATATAACCTGTATAAAATTGTTGAAAAACTAAATTTTTTTTTTTATTGTTTTGAACATGTATGTATGGTGATATGCACTGTATCTAAAATAGAACAGAGAAAGCATATTTTCACTGTCTGACATAATAAATCTAAATTTACGATATATTTTGCATAAGAGAATCACATGTCTCTATTATGTATTTTTCTTTGATGTTGATTTTTATGATGATGAATGCATGATGAAATGAAGGAATGTATCATAAATTCTTGATTCTTTTCTATCACTCTTTCACAACAGTATAAATATATATTTTAAATTATTATCACTGGCTTCTTTTAATATAACAGAGTTAGTGGACTGCTCAGTTCTAAGAGCTGTATTTCTACAGAGCCCTGGGAGATTTAAAAACAAATTCTATAATCATCATATTTCATTAGCGGTTAGGTTGCTAGTCAGAGACAGATAACAACATTGTTTTCAGTCCTTGCTATCTGTGTTCTTGTAGGTGCCATGGAGGTAGAGGCCAAGGCATGGGTCCACATTTTACATAATTTCTGGTGGTAAGGGAAATGAGTCAGATATTATACACAGTTGAAAACCCACATTTAAACAGAAAGAATTTGCCTCAAATGGGATTCAACCCCAAGCCATGGGAGTATGCCTGGGTGATGACCAAATACCTTAACCCCTACACCACTCTTTCTGGTTTCCTCTTTCTCCATGATAATGTTCCAATATCACAACCTGGCCCCCAGGGTATACAATCAGATTTAATAGCTCAGAATTAACAATTTTGGAGGGGTATGTTAATTATATCTACATAAATGTACTATGTAGAAAATTAGGTCTTGACAGACAATAAACAATCTCTTTAAAAAAACACCCAACAAAACAAAACAGAATCCACCCCATTTTCCCAAAGGTGATACACAGAAGTATAATTATCAATTCATTTATGAGGTTTGAAGCTTTAAAGTAGCAATTTAAAACACTTCCAGAAGTAGTCCAATCACAGACAGTGGTTTAATCACCTTAAAAGAGCAATGTTGGCACAAGAAATTGGAAATGAATCTTCTTTGTCTTGATAGTTGCTTGCCATGCAAAAATATCTTGAGGTTGACTTTAAGGAAAAATAGTGATATGTTGGCTTGGGTTGGACACAACTTTTCTAATCGATTTGAATTGATTTAAAATCCATTTTTCAAACCACTCTGGATAGAAATGGCTGATTTATTTGGTTTGAATTTGCTTCCAGAGATGCTTTTTATTTGAGAAGAAAAGGGTTTTAAAATGGTGTGTCTAACCACAGCCATAGTGTTGTTATTGTTAGTGTTTTTCAGTGTTAAAATGGCATCAACACTAGGCTTAGAGATTATGTGCCAATACATCATAATGTAATATTGCTGTCTTTAACTATTACTGAAAAAAGAGCACCAGATAATAGTGATATAATAGCACCACTAAACCTAGTGTTGATGCCATTGTACTGTTAAATATCACTAACAACACATACCGCACATCACTATCTATTCACAAAGGTTTAACCTATTGCATTTCCTTTTACTAATTGATTTCCTGAGATTACCTGACGTCAATTAATTTACCTTTTATTCTGGAATTACAAGCTTTTGAGATTTCCGCTGGGGCTAATATATGACCTCAGAAAACGTCTGTAAAAATAGCATATATCTAGTTCACCTTAGAACTGACTCATTTCTGCTCAAACTATTTGGAAGCACCACAGAGTAGATTAAATGTGGGCCCACTGTTTATGGGTGTAGTGGGTACGGGGCAGTTTTCAAAATGCTTTTTGATAAGTAAAGAGCGTGTTGAGAGATAAGTAGAACTTAAGTAGTTAATTGAAATCATGGCTCTTAAGTTCAGTGAACCATAACTGTAAAATTCGACCAATTATGATTCACTGGGCTAGAGAGCCACTAAAAAAAGAATCTTTACTCAGGATTGAACCTAGGTCTCTGCCCTCTTTAGTGAACTATGCTAACCACTTCACCAAGGAAGCCCTTGTGTGTCACATGTCCTTGGTGAAGAAGCGCAAGCAGGACTAGGTATCTTTACCAAGATGGGTGTTTTGTCATGGTACTACTATGGGGCATCCATGTATAACAAAGATGATTTTTTTTGTGAATATGTACTATACTTACCAAATAATCTCATTCTCCCACTCTTCGTCTGGACAATAAGAATAACGTATCCTTCTAGATCAACCATGATTGAATCTAAGTAATCCTTTATAAGTGCAGTTTTGTTTAATTTTCACTTCTTTTTCATGTAAAATCCAGATCAAGTATTCACTGTAACAATATCCAAAATGACACAACATGGACAGGGCTAAATTGTTTTTAGATCCAAATGTATCTGATGTAAAATATTTTAATCCATTAATTGAATTCTAGCTATAGCTGCATCTCAAGAACTGATCTGCAAAGTCTTGCCAACTATTCATTACCATTTTCCAATTAAATGCTACCCTTACACAAAGTAAACTTTCTGTTTATATTTATATTTATATACCACTCAATAAGATGTAACTAGACTAATCATGCCTAACAATGACACAAGATGATTAGGTTGATTAATGATTTTTCAGACAAGTTCTTTGCCAATATAGGCAGATATATTGTCTACTACATACAGAATGTTATAGTAATTTTCACAGATTTCAACACCTGTATGATTTTGATTTTAAAGATGATCTGTGCATGTATTCATAATTCAGTGGCTATTGTCTCTTGTTGTTATTTGATGCTCTTAGTCCTGTACTTTTTGGCTCTTTCTTGTACTTAATCACTTTGAGTTGTTTGGCTAATTATTGTATGCTTCATACAAATTACCTTTTCCAATTACGATCAATCATAGCAAACAGCAAAACACTCCAATCACTTAGAGCATTGAATTACGTACATGTTTGTATGTATGTACATCCAAACATGTATAGTATAATGTACAATCCCAAGGATTTCCTGTAATATTTTATAATGACATATTCCTTCCTGTATTATTCAAATATCAACATAACAACCCAAAAAAACAAAAAAACTTTGTAACAAAACAAAGACCTAATCAAAACAGACCAGCAATGGTGTGATGATGTCATTTCACTCAAGCCAAGATGAAGATGAGCCCTGAGCAGGAGAAGAAGACGTTCATCAAAGGTCTTAGTCTGTGTGATCAGAAGCGAGCGTTTTATTAATCCATAAGCTTCTTTAGACAAAATTGCCAAGTAATTCCAACCCTTCAAAGGGACTAATCAAAGCCTTGTTATTCTCCACATGAGTTGATTAGTCTTCAGTGATGTCATAAACATGTGTTCAATTTTGCGGTGAGAATTTTCTTTTTTAACCGCAAAATCATTTCTTCAATGAATGTACATAGAGCTAGTTAGAGGATCATATTTACTATGACTTGTAGATGTAGAAGCTATAGCACACACACTTCTACATTGCTCACGTTGAAGGTTGTTGACAGGAATAACAAAAAAAAGCATTAGAACTAATTTGTTTTCTGTTGTTAATAGTTTGAAAGTCTATGTCCAAGTCTGTTATCCTCTTTTCATATTTTGATTTCCTTTTTAAAGATACACTTCATATCTTTGTCAAATTTTGCACAAGCCCTACTATTCCTAGAAATTCTTGAACATTTGTTTCACTGATAGCATAGATCAACTTAACAGAATAAACTCAAGTCTAAGCTAAAGAAAAGCCTTCATGTATGGACAACTTTGATGTTTCCTGTGTGTTCATCTACATTCTCACTTATAGTTAAGCTGAGAGATGCTCCTCCTTTTTTAGTCCTCATGTTTGCTGTGTATCAACTTGTTTAAGCCCAGTTATCAACAGCAACACAAGGTCCTCGTGAAGAAAGCCTTTCATGAAAGCTACTTAAAAACCAAGTGCCACAAATCACCACTAGTCTGTACTGTTGTCTGACTGAAGGATGTGAAGACAGCATATGTGCTGGATTTTAGTCCAACTCTCCCGGTGGCTAGGTTATTGGCTAGTTTTGCCCCTTCAAAAGTGAAAGACCTCTACACCAAGCTTGTAACTTGGTACCATAGCACACTTCAGACGCAAAGTATGAACACTAACGGCTGTGTACCTTGCACAATAGTTTGGGAAATATTTTTTCATATTTCTATGAATTTTTAAGTCCTTTTTTTGCATATATTTGTTAATTGTAACTTCAAAAAGGACATTTTTTTCTTAGAAAACACCTACATCATGTGGCGGGCATTTTAACATAAAAAATAAATCAAAACTAAGATAAAATCATTGATTTAATGTAATATAGCTGCATATATTAAAAATACATTGCCATTGATTTTAGCCACAGATTTCTTAGTTTTGTACATGTACAGTAAACAATATATCTAAAAACAATTACCTTTTCATCTTGGCTTCCTATTGTAACTGAAAAATTCAACTCTTGAAAGAGATTTTATTAATTACAAAAGAAATCAACAGACTTGTTAGGAACATTAAATTAAAAGGAATTAGGTATACACGTATGCCAAATATTTTGAAACTATCGACAAAAGTGAGGTGAACAGGAGATTGACCAGAGTCATGTGAGGATCAAATGTTTTGGACTACACTATGTAGCCAATGTCATACACTGGGTTTAATATAGACTACACTTGCATGGAGTCAAGTGTACCCCACCCACACTCGTTAAAATAAGGACGACAATGACCCTTTCGGCAATAATATGCATGTAGAATGTCAAGCAAAATAAAATTTCCATCTCTTTGTATTTAATAATAATCATAAGTAAATGCTGAACAAAGGAAAGTTAATACATGTACATACAATGTACCAGAAAAATGCCAAACCGAGGACATGTTATATAAAATGAATATGTAGACTACATAATTCTATTCATAAGTTTCTTTGTTCCCAGTTTGGCTTAATTTCTATATTCATAACACACTCAATATTACCTTTTACGTCATTACCTTCAATAGCATTTTTATATGCTTACAGATAATTCAAACATATCTATTAATGCGTCACCTTCCCAGAAGGTAAATGAAGTTTACCATTGAAAGCTTGGCTTGGAAAAAAATAGCAGAGAAAATAATGTATTCCTTCAGGATTCCAGTTTTCTTATATGATGTGATGTGACCTACAAAAGGATTCAGAATATTAAAAACATTCTTTTATACTAAAGGTGTGGGGGAACAAATGTTTTCAAGATATTTTTGTATAAAACGTAAGAAAAATCATTTCCCTAATAGGACAAAATCTTAATATTGTTTTGCTTGTAGGGAAATATGAAAAAAGGTTATTTTAAAAATCTTTATGGGAACAAAACAAAGTGGCAATTAAGTCATTTTCAGACCAGATTTCCCATGTTAAATTCCCATAGAGATTTTTAAAATGCTGTTTTTTTCATATTTCCATAGAAGATAAAAAATATCAAAATTAATTCCAGTTTGCACTAAGACTGCTCTTGTCTTTTATGAATGAAAATCCTCAAGAAAAACTCTATAGACACCTTTAGTATCAAAAAAACATATTTTTAATATTCTGAATACTCCTGTAGCCTGCATTGCTTTGACAAATACTTGGCAATCATGAAGCTAATTTGAAAGAATCATTATCACTATATTTTCTATCAAAACATATAGATAGTTGGAAACCCCTGGAGAATATTACTGAGAAAGAAATGTAAACAATGACGTATCCCACAAATTCTTGGTAAGACTAGTTTTATGATAAGCTACATTGAATCAAAATTAATGTGGATTAGAACATTTTTATTTGCAAAATTATCTATAGAAATTGTAGTTTCATTTTCTCTTTCTAAAATGCCATATCATATTGAAAGGCTGTGATGTTAACAAACTTTAAAACGAGGAGCTTGTTAAAAAATAAATATACACATTTCATATACATGTAAATTTGTAAGGCTTTGTCCACTAAGAATATAATATTGACACACATATTGTAAATAGACTATTGTACATATTGTGTATTTATAAAAAAATATCTAGAAATAGCATTTCCTATATAGTCTTGACATTCTTGAAGCACTTATCAAGTTGACCAATAATTGCTTTTATTGTTTTAAAAAATCTACAACTTTTCTTAAAAACCCTTGAGACCAATCTTCCAATAACTCAATAACGCTTGTGTGATATGTCATTCTTGTCCAAACATATCTTGATGAGATTCATATTTCATATAGATCAATGTCTCAGAATCTTTGATTTTTCTCTTCAACACTATTCCCCAATGGTATAGGTTCAACAGAAATAACAGAATTAATTCTACAAAAACTACCGATCATGACACTGTCAACTCTTCAATAGATGGTAATATTTACTTTTAATTTCTTTACTGATACTAAATATGTGTTTTCTGATTTTTGTAATCTGAATAATAATTTAGAAGTTTAAGATGGGTGCACATCTAAAAAGTAGGTCACTGTAATCTTCCATCTTATCAATGGTGTCAACATTATATACATATCATTTTGTATTTCAGTATATCAGCATATTGTTCTGATACTTAAAATGTGTTTTCTAATTTTGAATAATAATTTACATGTTTAAGAATGGTGCATATCTAAAAAGTAGGTCAATGCAAGTCAGCCATCTTATCAATGGTGTCAACATCAATTAAATATCAGTATAAATTGGCATATTTCTTTGTTTAGACAGTACATGTATATACATGTGTATCAAGAACATGATGTAAGTTATTAACCCCTCCCCTCCCTTCAACCCCCCCCTCCGACTAATTGAAGGGAGGTTATCTTCTGAATACATGTATATGAGGTGAACAATATCTAAGTGCCTAGATTTGAAAGTCAATGTTTTTGTTAATATAGCACATTTCATCTTTTGAATTTAATGATTGAAGATGACAAAAAAAAAATCAAAATTCAATATGAAGATGAGACTTGTCTGTTTGTATAGGCTGCAGTTATCGTATCAAATGTCATAAGTATGTTTTGTGTTAATACAACTTTTCTTTTTCTAGGAAAATGATTTTTTTACACAAGACTAAGAATCTGAAAGGTGAAGTAATCATTTCATTAATGAGGTCTGTTTTTCAGGATGTGGACCTTGACAAGAAACATTTAGGACCAGTTGCGGAACTTAGGCAGACAATGCAATTCATACATT
>JAVSBT010057892.1:3095-17085 GCA_033118115.1 Pharyngocirrus eroticus
AATTCGACTATATCAGATTCTGCTAATAATTTAACATAATTTTCTACAAAAGCCTGAGCTGGGTCATGTGGAGACATTACCACCTGAAACAACAACATGAAATGAAATATGACCAACTGCATGTAGGGAAATTTGATATCAACAAAATACTCAAATATGTGTTGACCAAAATGTATTAACCACAAACTTCAAAGCAGATTAACATTATTAGCTCACCTTCAATATCATTTCAGCTCTTGTCATTCCTTTGATAACTATTCTAGTGTAGCTAAAAAAATTAAATAAATGTAAAATTAAAATATTTTGACAATTTTTGTCAAAGGATTAAAAAAAAATAATCTTTCTACCACTAGCATACCTTTATTTGATATTTAACAAATATCATCAAGTTCAATTCAATAAATATTAAGATGAAAAACAGTAAAAGATTGAGAAATTTGACGAATCACCTATGCTACAGTGTTATTTGAAATCAGAGTAATATTCAGAATTATTTTTTTGAAAATTTGTTTATCTTTGAAGTAGATGCAAATTTAGAATATGTACATTGGCAGTTTTCTGTCAAGTACAATAGATTCAATCAACTAACTGATATATCTTATTCTACACTAACCTGGCGGGTGCCTTCCTTCCAACCTGAGAACCTAGAGAAGGTAAATCCTGAAGGACAGTCTTCAGAGAATGTGTGTCAAGTAATAACTAGAACAAAAAGACGAATATTGTTATGTTCAGAGCTAGAAGAATCATTCTCTTCACAATAGAGAGATAATGTTATATTTTTTTGAGCTACGTCACCAAAATGTTTTGTGCATGAAACAAAAGTGGCTCGCGCAAAAAGTAAATAACTTTGGTTTCACGCGCAAAAACACAACACATCTTGATAATGTAGCTCAAAAAACAACAACATTAACATGAACGTAATTCATAGCACAAGTGACCCGAAACCTCTCTATTCAGTGAAAATGTGTTTGACCATACATGCAAATGAAGTATAATTAAATTTGGAAGAATGTAAAAAATGAAAAAACAAACATATATTCCAATTACCTGCTCTGCTCCGACAGTGCTGATTGGTTTACATTTGTAAATGGCATTTACAAACTTTGGAATGAAAGAACTGCAAAAAAAGATTGAAAAATGACTACAAATATACAAGTTAAATAGCCCAATACGCATATTACCCTAAAAAATGATGTCACCTCAATTTGTTCTCGATAACATAATTATAAGTAATAAATGCCTTTTGTGTCATCCAGTTTTCCTTTGAAACAAAGTTTGTACAACTCAGATTAACTTAAATTTAGGCTTGTGCTTTCAATATACATATATATCTATAATCTAATTCCACTTAATTTCTTCTCAAGGGAGAGAAAGATATTGACATCTATTAACTTGACAAGTAATATTTGTATATCCTAGAAATTATGCAGAAATTGTTCAAGAATTCCATCAAAGTATCATCCTTACGTTGCAAATTTGATACAAAACTGTGTGAAGTATTTTCTTGATGATGCAAGGTTGTCTCTGATGATTGGTAAATTCTGTTTGAGATGATTGGTAATTGCTGTCACATATGTACTCTGATCACCTACTGCTTCTACTGTCTGCCAGGGTAGCTTTTAAAGTCAACAAAAAAAATAAGATATTTTAGTGTTTCTTAGCCTTTGTAATTCTACGACTCATAGAAGGCCCCCTATATGGTATTATTGGGAACAAAAAACAGTCTGGTATACATAGAACTTTACCTATTTCCCAGAATTGTGATATTTCAAACACATCATTTTTTAAGAACGTTTGTTATCTTTCATAATTCTGAATTGAAAAGGACTTACCTTTCCCATGGCAATCAAGGCTGGTTCACAGGCATATTCCAAATCCTGAACTAAGAGATGGATACAGTTGGATATGACACTGGGGAGGAAAAAATATCAAAAAGTATAATAAATGGCTCAAAAATAAGCTCTTTGCCTCGTCTTTCACTTACTCCTTCAACTATCTTAATTTTATGATAACAAACACCTTTGGCTCTGCAGGTGATCAGGTTTTGCTTAGTTTAGCTTCTATTTGATTACAACAATAAATATCATAAATGAAAGATATACAGAGTGTTAGGTATAAAAATACAAGTTTATTGGCAAAAACATAAGTAAAGTGAATTCAAAGAAAATTTGACTGTTAAGGACTCAGGTAAAAAAAAGGCACATGGTCTCACCCTATAAGTTTACATGCACCTTTTTGGAACCCTTATAAATTTAGAACTTACTTGTGAAACATGTCTTGTTCTGCACCAAGGTTAATCTGTTCGACTAGTTTATCATCCACTTTTTCTTTCAGTTTGTCTTCGAGTTGTTGTGTTGTCTCCATGCAATACTCTGCGGTACATAAAATACTACAAATTCTACATTGTTCTTCCTCTGTAAATTTGGTGACTTCCCCTTCTTTCAGGAAATTCTGAATAAGTCCTGTTGCTGAGGCAATGTTGGCAGAATTTGAAGTCCTGAGAAGAAATAAAAACTAACATTTACACTTAAAACAAAGGAAACCATACTTGAGCATCATCATATTTTTTATATTTTACTTACCATCTAAATAGAAAGATAAAAAAGCATTAAAAAGAACAAAAAAACTCATGCAAATTACATAATTTGACACCAAGCAAAAATAATGTACATCATGCAAAATCATTCATAAAAACCTTCTATTTTCAATAATAGAATTCAAAATAAAAGCCCCCGTAGCTTGGCTTTGTTGAATAAATGATTATGTAAGATCCTGGACAGTGAAGCAGTTACATTCTTTATAACATAGTGTTTATAAACATTGATTATTTTAATTTTTACTACAATTTGTAGTTCATGACAGAATCCGAATATTCTATAACACGAGTGTCTCATTATTCTTTTTTTATATTATATATCAAAAAGGGAAAAATAAACGATAATTTTGTTGGATTCACTGGAATTTTTTATGCTTTTAACTTTTTTATTTCAAATAGTTTAACTTAAGGCATGAACAGGTTCTAAAATATAAAATAGACAATCACAAAAAAAAGACTTTAAAAGACAACATAGGGTTAGGATTCTCAGCTCTTTGATGCACAAATCTAAACAATGGAAATGTAAAGTTTAAAAAACAGGATTACCAAAGCTGCAATATATTTGTAGAAAAATATATTTCTTCAAAAAAAAACTAACAAAAGAGAGAGAAAATAGAAATCAACAAAAGAGGTATCTACATCTTAAACTAACAGCTCACGTCACATAACAGCTTACCCCTCTTTTAAGATATTTTGAATCAATCCTGTAGCTGATGATACCGTAATATTTGAAATATTAGTGGATGATGTTGATATTCTGAAAGGAATCATTATTTAAAGAATGATCACTAGATTTTTAATATCAAAGCATCTCTACAAAAAAGATTCCTTTAATTTGAAAAACTATGGAGGATGTCCAAATACTTTAAAATTGGGATACGGCTGTAAGATCCCACCCTAGTCCCACAAGTAAGTCATACCCCAAGGTCAGATAGATACAGCAATAATAAAGAGTGGCTCCCCATGAGAAGAAAAAATAAAACCACAGTGCTACATCACGCATTTAGCTTTTAACGATAAATATGCCACAAGCAAATATTAGGCACTGTTGCCCTGAAATAACCACTAAAAGTGTCTTTAAAAAGATTCTTTCTATATTTTATGAGTGAATGAAATTGATAGATAACAGTAAAGAAATACTTACTTTGGCAGGTTGCTTAATAAAAGTTTGATGGCATATTCTTTAAGATATTTCTGGAATGTTTTTGTCAGTTCTAGCATAGGAGGTCCTGTGCTTAGCTGTGAACACTGTACCATGCATTTTTTGTAATACACAAAAAGATCTGCACAACTTGGGAGAACATTGGAACTTTCTTCTGCTTCAAGTCTTGGGGTCCCATGAGCTTTGAAGTCATTTACAAATCTCTGTATGAGTTCAACCAAATTCCTACAAAATTATTACATCACGGTTATTCAAGTAAAATTTATCCAAATCATTTCAATGTGAAGGCTCAACAAGAGTGGAACCTGATATGCAGGGCTATCAAATAATCAAAGCTGTAATACATTTTTAAGTAAAGACCCACACACACACCCAAAAAGAAAATCTTAAAGAAAATGATACAGGTCTACAGAAACTTTGGACTATCTTTTATACATAAAGAAAAGTGAATTAGAAAAAGAAAATTCTGGTTTTCAAATGCAATTTTAGAGTCATTGATATTTCAAGTTTAAAGAAGTGTTACTACATGTAGTTGGTAATTATTTTATGAAAAGATCAAATTCAAAATTGGTTCAAAATCAATAAGAAAATATTGAAAGCTATTTACTTGTCTTGGGAAGCAATGTAGATGTTCAAATGTGGCTCAAAACATTTAGATATCAATCCAATGAATGGAGACTGTAGAGGTTTGGGAGCCGGTGCCTAGAAATGTAAAAAAAACAAAATGTTGAAAATGAACAGTTTTCTCGATTGAGGCTTTTTTTCAAGATCACACACCTCAGGTGAAGATTTCAAATAGCAGTATACATTTCATTGAGAGAAATATAAGGAGAATGAAGAGTACAAATTATAACAGCAAAGCAAAATACATGAATGGCTTAGAAAATATGAGAAAGAGTCCTAATGAAACAGAGAAAATGCATCAATAATATTTAATTATTATAATAAATTTAAACTTTTTCGATACAACAAAATAAAACTCACGAATAGCTTTCATACACACAGATATCATTTATACACACGGAATTGAAATCCTTTTAACTTATTTTGAAATACATTTTTAAAATCCATATTTTATGAAAATTGTTCAACATTGGAACTTAGTTTTTAGAGGTAATTTCTTATCTTTGTGACATCTCACGAAAAACGTGTTGAGATTTATGGTGAAAGAATTACTTTTAACTGTGCAAGTAATCATAATTCACAATTATCTTTTTCCCAATCTATAAGACTATATAGCATTGAGTAAAACTTGTCGTTTTTATATTTGAAGAAAAATTAAGTATTGCTAAATGATAATGCTTTTGAAAATTTTAACTTCTGTTGGAAAATTTGGTGCAGTTGTAGTGCAAATTTTGGGACAATTGCCTATGATCTTGGTACCTGTTTTTCTGGCTCCTTAAGCTCTTGTGCCTCTTCAGATAAGGGTTCATCTGTGTCATTTTCAAATGGATTAGAGCTTACTTCTTCATTGAAAGGGTTTGTTGGGGAGAGGGGTGTCATTGCTGGGGAAATAATTGGCTGGAAGAATGGAAAAATTAACTAATGAAATGTTGAGAAGATGAGGGCATAATGCATTGTGTGTTCTATATACAATCATACACATGAAGAACATTATGTTGAACTCAGAACTTACAAGTCAGTTCTAACATTTTTATCATGTCTGTATATCTCTGATGACTATGAAAGAATTTCAACAGTTAAAAAAGTTTCTACTTTTAGATACATTTTTTTAAGAGATAATGAAGAGTGGAACAAAGCAATTTAATCAAACATTAGCAAAGTAAAGAGCAGAATCAGGCAAAACTAAAACTAAAATCAACTCAAGTTTTTAAGAACTTTACTTTAAAGTTTATCCCCCATGAGGAAAACAATTATTAGTACAGATTTCATCAACCAATTCAAGATTGCCATGATGAACTTATCAAGCAAATTCAGAACAACTGTGTTTGTTCATAACAATTGTCCAAAAGTGTTCAAGACTCTTATAAACTAATTCTTGGATCATCTACAATGACTTATGCAATATGACATGATTTTGTTCTTGAATCTAAGTCTTCTTTTACATTATGCAAGGAGATTATGTTGACAGGTTGAAAAAGGTGGGTATATAATGCCTTATCTTAAGCCAAAATCGTCTATTATTACTTACTATATCAGGTCTTAAAGTTCTTCCAGAAAATCTTTTCGCACAAAGCGTTTCAAAATTGGTAGTTCTTTGGATGGCAAACAGTAAGAGTTTGACTTCAATTTCTGACACACGCTTTGCCATTATCTTTGATAATTCTTTCCTGAAAATTTAGGGTAGAAAGAAGGTTGTAAGTGATAGATTTTATATGAAGATTAAATTCACCCAAGATCAGTGCCAATCAAAGCATCAACATTTGTTCAAATCAACAAAATTTAGCATTAGGGTTATAGAATTATTTGACTGAATTATCAAGGTAACCTCACTGACATCAGTGACAAGCCCTGCCAAATCATCTCGTTTATGTAAACAACCTTTAAATAAAAGTATTCATGAAATATTTGTTTAAATACCTACCTTGTCAATTCACAGAATTCAACACAGACTCTCTCACTAACTTCCCAAGAAGGAGGGAACATTTTCCCAAACTTTTCTTCAAATTCTATCAAAGTTCTTTTAATCCATGCATAACGTCGGTCTATCTTGTCAAGCCAAGCGGTCTAAAAAAATTATCAAGTAACATATCAATATATCCTAGTTTGGTACATTGCAGTAGTTTTTTTGTCGAATTTTTTTTTCCTTAGAATATAGGACAGCATAAATTTCTATTCAATCATAATTAAATGTTTCAAAAAGTAATTAGTTTGTTTTTAGGCAAATTATAAAATTCTGCTTTCTATGTAATTACTTATAAAACTATTGAAAGCTACAGGCAACTTACATCTTGGTCTTCTCCAAAGAGTACAAGGTATTCTGACAATTGTAGCTTGACAAACCAAGCCATCAGGTCCTTCTTTGCTTTTGGATCCAATACATTAACAACAAAGCACGCCTCAGCCAGCTGTGCTTGGTTTGATGGACCATACTAAAAAACGACAATGTCCAACTAATTATTAATGATACATTACACATTGAATATTAAATCCTTGTAAATCATATTCTAAAACTAAATTTGAACTTTTTTTTAAATTCAATTTTTGTAAAAATTTAATTTTAAAATATGACCAATACCTTTGCTCCTGGACCTTGGAATGCTTCTTCAAAATCTGCCTTAATTTGTAGTGCTAAATCACCCTTTATTTCATTGACTCTGAAATAAAATATTTTGATGTTAAAACTTTCTTGATTTTATTACAATGATTAAAGATATGATTCTTCCAAAAATATTGAAGCTTCTACTATTGTTATATCATATTATCATTTGATTCTCTGGCAAATGCCATTCTTTGCATCATTGCATTTATCAATATCAGTACCAGCCATCAGTCCTACATTCGATTTGCAAATAAAAAGCAATACATTTTGAAATTTTGTCAATTCAGTTCCACTACATAGTATTTATTATATCCAATCACATTACCATTCTCCAATTTAATATTCAATATTCTCTACCTATCTGATAACTGTTTGATCTGCGGAATAGCTGTATACTTCTCAAAATGTTCTAACACATTTATAACTCCTTCCAACAAATTGGCAACTTCCCCATATTGCCTTCTTCTTGCTAACACGCTGAAAACAAAATAAAAAGGTATAATTTAATTCAGATTTTTAATTGTTTCATTTTCACTTTTAGTCAATACTTAAAATGTATCCTTGTTAAAACATGCTGAATAAATCAGGTATTTTCTATGCTGTATTTATCTTTATACTTCTGGTGATTTTTTTGTAACAACAAAAAGCATGGATCACCAAGTTCTTTATGTAATATAAAATAAATATAAAATTATATACTAGTATAAATCACATTATGCAAACACAAATTGAGTCATATTTTATTGCATCATTAAACCCTCAACTGACAACTGATTTTGGAGACAACAAATAAAACACTTCATGTTTTTTAAATCTTCCCAAATAAGAAATAGTTTGAACTTACTGTAGTGAGTCTACACCTCCTACTAACATGTGAAGGTGATTCAGTGTTGTGATGCTACTGGTAAGATGTTTCTTAGCATGATCTAACTGTTTGATATCTCTTGTTATTTCTTTCACCTAGAGATATATATAATATTGCAACATAATAAATTCTTAGAAATTGCCAACATATTTGAGTGTAATCTGATTTATATTCACTTTATTCACAAATTTATGGACTAATCAAATAGCATACCTATCATCTAATTTGATCACACTCTTACTTTCATAAATCTTTTTGGTTTTTTCTTACCATTTCTTCTGACTTTTCAGCTTTATCTTTAATTTCTTTGATCCTAGAAAACAAATGCTGGATTGCCTTTTGAGCTTCTTCAAGGGCAATTTTTCCATCTTCACCTACATTTGTCTGACCTCTTATTACTGTTCTTATTTCATCGTCAAGTTTCCTTGAAGCAAAATATTTCAATTTTAATATGCATAACATCAAGAGGAAGTTTTGAAGTTGAATTGGATAGAAAAAAAATACTTATGCATGGTCTCATTCTACAATCAAAGGATGATGGTATACAAATGCAATATCAAATAATAGAAAACTGGATCTGAAATTGAATACATACCTTATTTTGAATCGAATTCTATTTACAACATCATCAATGTTGACTAAGGATTGCTCAGTTGGAAACAAGTTATTTATGTATTCAACTGCATTAAAATCAGGCTTGTCCAAAGCATCTGTACTTGGGATAACCTAAACAATGAACAAAAAGTGTAAAAACTTTTGATTTAATTTTCTTTAGATTATATAGCTACAAGCCTAAAAAAAGTATAGTGTTTGTTTTGAGACCATGACCATGTAGATTGTAGTGGAATAACCGTCACAATTCTTTTACAAAAGCGTACATAAATTCTCAGGATGGCGTATTTTATAATGTGTCATCAACTTTTGTAATTGAAAGGTGTAAGTTTATAAAAATAATAACCAGTACGGATTTTTCTCCCAACACACCCACTTCTGAGCCTGGGATTTTTGTTGCAATAATATTCTTCCCTGAGCTGTCACATATGTCAAATGGAAATTATCCACAGTTTGAGTTCTAAAATAGTAGCTTTTCTATAGAAGGAATTCAAGACGTCGCTGTGAATTACCTGATCAATTGCTTCTTGCACCTCGGGTGGAAATGTCAACACAGACTGGAGATGATCATCGTCAATAACATCATCATCCTCCAAGCTGGCCATTTTTAACGGAAGTGCACCTCCACAGGAAATAATGAGCGTAGTGATCTAATGAATCGATATTTACAATAAACTCTCGTTAATAATTATATAAAGAAAATAAATCTTTAAAAAAACCCCACAAAATCTCTTAAAAGGAAGCTAACTTTTTGTTTAGAAAATGTTTGATTTCTGAATATTCCATCTAGGAGAAATATTTTGTTGGGCGCATCTTGCGGAAAGATAATTCTTTGATGGGTGTTCCACGGCCCATGTGTTTCTGAATGTTCCACATACGTTGAGAGATTATTTCGGGAACAGATATTAAAAAGATATAAAACAATTTAAAGTACATCCGTACGAGCAAACATGGGAAAACGAAAGCAAGGTTTCAACTGGAAGGCTAGACAGCAGGTTGAAACTCAAATTGATCACACAGAGGAGTCAAAGGTGAGCGATATTGTGATTATTGACACATGTGTTTAATGTTTACGTTATGAATTTCATTCGTTGAAACAGTCTGACAGTGACAGTTTATGCCACCAGTCGGATTGAACCATAAAACCTTCCTTTGCATTTATTAGAATAAAGGCTTATATAGCTTGTATTTATCTTCATTCTTGGCAAGAAAAAATCTGCCTATTCTACCAGATTCATGAGACAGGTCTGGATGTCCACACTTCACACTTGACTTCAGTTTGATGGTGATTGAATTGCACACTTGAATCAGTAATAATGGCAAACGATTTGATCCCAATCTACTTTTAATTATTATAATGCGTGCAAACCCTAACACTTCTGTACTTTAATGATAGTAATAATTAATAATAATATAGTTTTTTGTTACATCTCTGTTTTTATCTTGACTTCCAGATAAAACTTGACCATAAAGTCCATAATGATGAAGGTTATGATGATTCAAATGCACTTGTACTTCCTGCTAAAAAGAGAAAAACAAAAGTAAAACATCAAGATGAACAACAGCAAAAACTGTTATCAAAAAAACACAGAAAAAAACTTGAAAAAATTGTTGAACAAAAAGAAAAAAAGGCCAAGGTAGGCTATATACATATATTTTAACGATGAAGGTGCAGATGAAAAAAAGTGATGCAATAAGTTCTCTTTGTGAATTTCTTATTTTCCTCTGAACTAAGTAACAAACATTTTCATATTTTAAAGATTAAGAAACACATTATAAATCCAACTCTATTGTTGATTTGCAGAGAGCCAGTTTGCTTGAGTCTTTGAAAAATGTACAAGCCACAGAAGAAGAAATTTCTCTTTTTATTTCAACTACAGAAATGCATTCACAGAAATTTAAAAAGTAAGTACAAATTATTTATTTTTTACAGAAAGTGAACATATATTATATAGGTCTTGGGATTCTACAAACTGAGACAAATTTCATTTTTAGAAGATAGAAACAATGTATTTTTATTGTATGTTATTCAGATCAGTTGATGCAAATCGTGCCATGGACAATATAAAAACAAATGCAATCAGTGGATCCAACAAAAAGAAAGGCAAGTTGATAGATGACAAAAGTGAAAGTGAATCAGAAGAATCCAGTAGTGACGAAGAAACTTCAAGTGAAGGGTCTGGAGAGGAAGACAATAAAGAAGAAGAAATTGTAAAAAAAGATGACGAAATGAAGATTGATAGCAACATCAAAGAAAAAAATGCAGATGACTATCAGTTACAAAAATCAAAAGACACGAATCTAAAACCAGCTGAAAAGAAAGACCACTTTGTGGAAAGGAAACCAGCTGTCCATGTAGCTCTTGACAGAGACCCAGAAATACAGGTTAGTCTGCACCTTTGATTCAAGAATTTACTGAAGGCTTTGTGTTCATCTTGCTCAGTGACAAAGCATGCGTCTAGAGATCAGTAGGTTGAGGGTTCATTCCCCTGCCTTGCCTCATCTCTGTGTCCTTGGAAAAGATACTTAGCTCCAATCTCCCTTCTTCATTCTGGAAACGACAAATGGGTACCAGAAAAATTGTGGGAAAGTAACCTGGGATAGACAAGCATCCAGGGGGAGTGAGGTGTGGCATTACTTTACTATATGTTCAACTATATGTCATATGTGATTCAAGCTGGTACATGTAGTCAACATTGACTAACTTTTCCTTATTATATATTACCTTTTTTCATAATTATGCACGTTAGGTGTTACTTTACCAGTATACATGTGTATTGCAACCTGGAATTCACCTGTGAATATTGCAGTTTTACTATGAATATATCATCTTTGTGTTTTTTAGGAATGTAGACTAAAGCTTCCCATCCTTGCTGAAGAACAAGTAATCATGGAAGCTATCAATGAAAACCCTGTGTTAATATTATGTGGTGAAACAGGGTCTGGAAAGACAACACAAGTCCCTCAATTTTTATATGAAGCTGGCTATGCCCAGTAAGTAAATCACTTTTTAGCTATATACATTTATTATGTAAAAAAGAAAATTTTGTTTCTTTCATTTGCAGAGCTAAATGTTGCTTATCAGTTTAATAGGGACACAGATATATTAGTTCTTTATTTATCTTGGAATGTGTAGTTGTACATATTGATGAAAGATAGATGTACATGTTTATGCACAAAGTTTCAAACCAGATTGATTCTGCTCAATAAAAGACCAGTAGTGAGAACATGTTATTTTAACAGATGTTTTAACATATTTTCATCAAAATATATATATTTTTAGACCATACCTTATTAATATAAAAGAGTAATCCATGGTTCAGGGGTAAACAACATCTAACTTGAACCTTTTGAAAAAAGCTGAATCACTTGCTTACTAGAAATGTGACCATCTCATATTTCTTAGAACCTATCTTTTAAGTACATACTACTGATGATATTGAGTAAGAATGAAAGTGGGTCAAATCTACTGTATGAAATCTGATTTGAATCCTGTGTGTTCTTATAGTAAGTCAAAAGGAATCATTGGTGTGACAGAACCCAGAAGAGTGGCAGCCATCAGTATGTCAAAAAGGGTTGGGCAAGAAATGGGGTTAACAGCCAGGTAAGCTTATTTATGCAAAGAAATAGGATTGACATAATTAGTTGCATTATTTACTGGATTGAAATATCAAACAGTTGGCATGACAATAAAGAATATATCCCAGTGAATAAAGAATTGTCGATAGAGTATGCAACTACATTTTAAAGCTTTTAAACTTTATACTACAACTTCAATTTATAAGATAGTGATATGAACTTCATAATACTACCAACCAAAAGTTTCCTAGAACTTCATGGACAAGCAAACCATTTAATTTCACTATATTTAAGTAATGCTTGTCAATGAAAATATTATTACTCTTTCAGAGAAGTTTCCTACCAAATAAGGTATGAAGGGAATACTACAGAAGATACTAAAGTCAAGTTTATGACAGATGGTGTATTGCTAAAAGAAGTACAAAAAGTGAGTATTTTGAACTGTGAAATTTTGCTTTATGTAACAACTGCCTTCTCTTGTGTGAAACTCTCTTATGATTTTCTGCAATTGCTGTTTCTCTGGAAGCTGATGATAAAAAACTGAGGAATACACTGGAAGAATGAGACTCCATAATATATATGCTCTCTTTTCCCCCCTTATAGGATTTCATGTTGACAAAATACAGTGTGATAATAATAGATGAAGCTCATGAAAGAAGTGTATATACAGACATCCTTATTGGACTGCTGTCAAGGATTGGTCCTCTGAGAGAAAAGGTACAACCTCTTATCCAGGAATAGTCTGTATGAAAGTGTACACGTGTATTTTTAAGGATAGCTTTGAGTCCAAAATATATATTCTTGTTTAAGCTTTGGCCTACACATTTATTTGAAAATTACTATGAGTGTAAATAACAAAGATGTGGATTAACTTTATGAATTATTTTAAAAAATTTTGCAGAAAGGCAATCCTCTGAAACTTATTATTATGTCAGCAACATTGAGGGTGGAAGACTTTACACAAAACACCAGGCTTTTCAAAGTTACCCCTCCAGTTATTAAGGTAAGTTGATCACCAAAAACTAAGATAGATAGATATAACCAGAGGATAATCTCTACACTGAAATAGTGATTGGTTATTTTGAAGTTGTGAAATTGCTGGTTTTCCGAAAAAATAAGTTTGATCTGCAAATGAAGAGGTTATCCCTTACTGACAGATATAGATAAATGGCATGTTAGTAAACTTGTAGTACTTTTCTCTGCTAAAAAATGTGCCATTATGTTTGTTGGATAAATTGGTGCTTATCTAAATGTTAGACATTTTTCATCTTTCTATGAAAGAAAATCCATGTGTAATATTAGTCTCATTGTGCTTTCTGTTTTAATATTCTCAAGGTTGATTCAAGGCAGTATCCAGTAACTATCCATTTTAACAAAAAAACTCCAACAGAGGATTACTTAGGAGAAACATATAAAAAGGTAATTATTATATTTTTGTTGTGTCCTTGGGCCATTCCTAATTGATTAGTTGTTCGGTGGATGCTCTTTTCTGTGGAATAGTGATGTCTAATTTAGGTGTCTAGAGATAAAAAAAAAAAAGAAAAAAGATTTGACCAACTGACCCAATTTGTTTACCTAAAAATCCATCGACCAACAAATCAAATTGGAATTCTTTATCATTTTTTGATCGATGTGAATTCCAGAAAAAGTAGCAGTCGACAATATTCTATATTCATAGTTAGCGTTTCATTGCTTGCATTTTCAGATTTGCAAAATTCATAAGCAGTTGCCTAGTGGTGGAATTTTAATTTTCGTCACAGGACAACAGGAAGTTCACACACTTTGTGCCAAATTAAGAAGGGCTTTTCCTTTTAGTCAAAGCATTCAAGAAAAACAACAAGAAACTGGGACCACTAGAAGAAAAAGACAGTATAGTGAAGGTGACACTGTGAAACCAGAATTACCAAAAGTGAATCTAGATGAGTAAGTTCAAGAAAAAATTAAACAAATCAT
>JAVSBT010058114.1:0-17065 GCA_033118115.1 Pharyngocirrus eroticus
ATATACAACCCACAGTGAGCATGGGTTAAACCAATGTATTGTAATCATATATAACCCACAGTGAGCATGGGTTAAACCAATGTATTGTAATCATATACAACCCACAGTGAGCATGGGTTAAACCAATGTATTGTAATCATATATAACCCACAGTGAGCATGGGTTGAATTGATATATTGGAATCCTATTATACTCATTTCATTGATCTCAAAACAGAGTGAACATATTCTTTTATGTATCATAAAGGAATGCCATGCTGTAATGTAGACTATGTATTTAGATGAGAATTTATAGTTGTTTCTCTTAATATGAATATAAATTTAAGCTACCCACAGTAAGCATGGGTACAGATAGAATTACTTGGATCTGATGATAATGAGACCACAGACTTGCATCTAGAAAGTGTCATAATTGAATGTCCCCATACGTGTCATATGCATAGTATTGTATTATCTCCACCATAAGGCAAAATCAACGTAACTCATGTTTTGAGAAAATCAAGTATAATTTCTTTTTTTTGTACTAAGATTCATCAATACATCAATAACTGATTAAAAAGCATTAGAAAACTTAGAATATGAAGTTGGAATAAGGACTCTGTCAATAGATGGAGACTATCTAGGAATCTAGGTCTTACTCAAAAGGTCATAAAAATGAGTTAGGATGGTTTTGCGTTATGGCGTTGTTAATATATTATAATCTTTTAATTGATGTATCCAAAGACAAAGACAAATTCGTTTACAGCTATTGTTTCTTTGATACAGACACTGTTACTGCCATTGTATGTTTAAATATTAGAGTGCAACATTTACATGTACTTGTTTTCACCACAATGTAATGTTTTTTATAAGGTTATTTATGTTCAGGTATACATACACTTTAGTGATTCAGTAAAACATAATTTCTGGTAAAGAATCTATTAAGATATGTCATTTTCATCTTGTAAAAATATATGTATTTTTATAAATGAATTGCCTCAATTTTGAGATGTATTGCCTGACAATGGTGAAAATAAAAAAAATAAAAGTAAAAGTTAATTTTCTTTGTTATATTTGTTTAATCCTCATGAATTGTGATAATATTGTAATAACAATACTTTATTCAAATAAAATTAAATGAAATAATGACTATGTATTGTACAATATAGGATTTGTACATAAGAGCAACATTATTTATGAATATTGTTTTACAAGATTTGTTGAAAATAAAATGTGAAAAGTATTACTTTAAACTAATTTACTAAAATGATGATGATATCACTACAACATACTTATTTTGTCTCCAGAATTAATGCAATCAATAGCACCTACTTATGGTAAAGAATCCATAAATGACTGTAGATAGTGTGGATAGACAGATAAATAAGACCTGAACTGCAGAATTTTATATATATATATCATATGCTAATCAGGGTATTAACCTATACTGCAGAAAAAAAATCTGTTGACTTTATGCAAGATTCAAACCCATGACCTTAGGGATACCGACCCACTGCAGACAGAAAGTCTTTATTTTGATTTGCATTTTCAACCATTTTTGTTTTACAAAATATGTAAAAGATTTATCAAGAAAAAAATAAGGCACTAGTTTGAATGTAAGATAAAAATATTGTATGTTTACGCATCCCTTCATCTGCAACCCTTAAAACTTCTCTTCTACTTCTAGTTTTGAGAAAAATGTACACCTGATGGTGACAGGAGGTATCAGTAGATGGCGTTTTAGTTTGTTAATTGTCCGGTGTATATTATTCAGGAATTTCAGTTCCGATTGGTTCATTTATTGATAAATGTTTTGTTACATAAATTGATTGATTGTTTGACTGATTGCTTTATGATTGATTGATTGATTGATTGTTGATTCTAATGTATCAATATCACTGAATATCACATACAGCACTCAATAACCACCACTTTTCTAACTGTGTATAGTAAAGTTTGTATTCTTGTTTTCAAGTGTATCACCACCTTTATAGTGCAGTCGTTTATAATACAAATACGTCATGTTTCTAGGGTACATGTTTATGCGTTGCTTAGAAAAAATACATCATCAATCATTAAAAACTTTAGAACCAGGCCGTGTGCAACAAACATTTTTAAAAAACTCGATATTGGAAACCATAAAACATTTACAGTACAGCATAGTACCCATAGACAGCAGTATGAAACTGAAAGAGAAATAATTAAAATGATATGTGATGGATTCGTAAGCGATTGAGACATTTGGCTACTCAAAACTGGTTGTTTCTTCCCAAATAAGGTAAATGTTTATTTATTTGTTTTGTTAATTTTCTATGCATCCAGACACCATTCTAGTCATGCCAAAAGCCTGCACATAAAATGGCGTATTGATTTACATACAATGTTTTCTTTAACCATCAGGTCTCCGATGAATAGGGGTTTTAAAACGATTTTTTGATATACATGATTGTATTTGAATATATATGTTTCCCAAAGTAATATTTTCAAAATCAAAAAGCTGAAAGGTCCCAAAAAGTCAACACACAAAACGAACTGAAGGTTTTTATGACACACCTTTTTTTAATCTGTTTGAGTTTATCAGATGCTCATGAAAGACCACACAAGTATTTGTGACAAAACATATGATTATGAAAGTTTTATTGAGATTGTTAAGCAAGAAGAAATCTACTTTTCATGGTTTGTCTCTTTCCAAAATAGTTCTAGGCCCCCATAAGGAATCAAATTTTAGGTTAAAATTGTGAGGAACGATCTGTAGAACGGTTTTGGTTAGATTAGTAGACCACTGGTGAAAGTTTGAATGATATACCATCATAAGAATAAATGTCTGGGTGTGATATCATTAGCCACCATTGTGACTGATTTCATGGTTTGCTTGTAACATAAGATGTTCGTAAATAGTGGTGCTGTATCAACGAAGCAGTTACAAAATGGTTGTTTAGCCTTAAATTTGAATCAAAGAGACCGTTGTACAACATTTTGAAGCTTAATGCAGCCAAGCAACGTCCTTAAACAATTTGTCCAATTATTACTTTTTGTCTTAATCAAGCCTTTTTTACCTGTTTGTGTCTTATGATGTAAGTTATATAATCCTATGGTGAGTACATAGGGTTTGGGCCCCCCTTTTTCGACTGATACTTTATCGAAGGAATTTTAAACACTGTCCCACATAGAACTGAATCACTCTTGTGGTTTGATAATTGATTAACAAGCTGTCAATAAACTTTGCATTTTGAAAATCATTGAAAGGTTTTAGGAAGAGATATTTGGAATTTGAATGATATTGCATTAACTTATTTTGATAATTTTACTATCGATTGTGCCTTTTTTGTCAGTAGCTAGGATAAGTTCTACTATTTTCTATCCTTATTTCCATGTCATATGACCTCCTCTCTACAACATTTCATAAAATTATGCAGCTATATACAAAATCAATACTTATATATACTCTTTGGACGTAGACTGTTTGGTCATTAATTGTCTTCGTTTGCCAATGATTGATACACCACATTAAAGATGTATGGACTTTTATCTAAAACCAGTTATAGAATAAGAATAGGTGAATAACAATAAACTAAACAATAGGTATTTCCAGTTAAATGTATACCAAGAGGAGGTACAATTGTTTAAATTATTGTTTTTATATACAGCTAGCTACATAATCATGAAACATTATGTATACGTCCTCGTTTCAGAATATCTCACAATAAAACTCGTCTTCTAATAGAAATAGCATCGAGTGTGGATTATATTAAAGATGGCTCTGCAAGGTGACAGTGAAGACGTTTATAGGCAAGTGAATGACTGTTTTCAGTCAAGACATCTTGAGGACTTTGGATGGAGATTATGTAATAAACTTGATTTAACATTATTTAACAAACTTGAAGAGGTAGAAGTAGATGTTGAACCAATTGACTGCGAGCACATGTTAGCTCATCTTGATTGTTTGCTTCAGACCAAAGAAAATATATCTCTCCCACGAATACTTGAGTTGGTTTGGCAATATGAGACCTGTAAATTTGTTGATGTCACAACCACACACAGGCAAAAGTCAGTGCTGATAAATCTGGAAAAATGCTGTTGCAGAAAAGAGTGCAAAATGAATCTACTGATCAGGCCTGAACACATGGAATATAAGGACACATATGAAGCATGGATACTGGCTATGGAAAACCAAAAACAAGACACAGACATTATAATCAAACTACAAACACTTAGAGAGATTCCTGAGTTATGGAAACTGGTAACTTTATTCCCTGGAAACAAGGTTTATATTGATAAAGCCGACAATATCACTACAGAAGAAAGCCAGCAACTGTGTTTAATGACACAATTGTCCTTATCTGGAACATACGAAAATATAGTACATGAACATTGTAATCTTGAATCATTTGGTATTAGTGATACCGAGATATCATCCATGGATTCTATGACATCAAAGCTAATTCAGCACGAACAGTTACAATCCTTGACTATCAAAAATGTCATAACAGATTCCACAGAACCCATAGTAAGACTAGAACAACTGAAACACCTCCATCTAGAAGACTTACAAAGTCCAGTTCTTTCAAAGTCAATTTTCAAATTAGAAAATCTTGAAACATTAATTATGAAAACATGCCAAATAGAAAGTCTTCCCCAACCTACCTTTAATAAATTTCCAAAATTAAAGACATTAGATCTTAGAAACAACTTCCTGACAAAAATTCCACTACATGGTGACAGCGTCCCACAACTAGAGACGCTTGTACTGGAGAACAATTGCATCAAATCAGCTGAAGAAATTCTCTCAATAAATGGGCTTAGAAATCTGAATTTGGATTCAAATCAAATTGAAGATATACCTGATGAAATGCACAAACTAAGACATCTTGAGAGTCTATCTTTAAGGAACAATGTGTTGAAGGGTATTCCAAAAACCATAACAAATTTGGAAAATTTAGATTCCTTGTATATGGATAACAACAGACTCTCATCGTTTCCTTCACAGATAACAATGATGACGAATTTAAAACACTTACATCTGAAAGGCAACAGCATCCACGAAATTCCACCAGCAATCGGACAAATGAAATCATTGGAGGTACTTGATCTGGACCAAACTGGACTATCTAGGTTTCCAGAGAATTTATCAAAGTGCTACAGGTTGAAGAAAATCTATGCAAACAAAAATGGCTTGAAAGACCTCCCAGAATCATTGGAGGATTTGAGAAGTCTAGAGTTTTTTTCACTGAAATCCAACAACCTGTCACACTTTCCAGCCGTGTTGATGAAGTTTCCATCATTAAGAGCCTTGTTCATGGAAGGAAATCATTTGAAGGAAATCTCACCATCTATTGGAGACATGCATTCACTTGAGCATCTTGACTTGAATAAAAATGATATTACAGTCATACCAGAAGAGATTTCCCAGTGTCAGAAATTGAAGGAATTGCTTCTAGATGATAATGACATAGAAGAAATACCAGGATCAATGAAAAAAATGAAATTGTTGGAAATATTAACACTAAGAAAAAACTTATTAGTGGCCATTCCTGCAGTACTAATGCAGATGTCATCAATAAAGTGTCTTTGCTTGAGTGGAAACAATATCAAAGAAATCCCACCATCCATTAGCACGATGAAGGAAATGGAAGTATTAGAACTGAATCAAAATGAAATTTCATTTCTTCCAGAGGAGATAGCAAAATGCCAAATGTTGAAGAACCTACTCCTAGACGACAATACCATCAAAGATCTACCAGAACAGCTCAAGGAAATAAAAAGTCTAGAAACTCTTTCAATTAACAAAAACAAACTCTCAGTCTTCCCTAAAGTATTGTTGCAGATGCCTTATCTGAAATACTTGTCAATGAATGGAAACAATATCAAAGAAATACCAACATCAATTCAAGATATGAAGTCTTTAGGAAACCTCTATTTAAATCAAACTGGAATTTCAAGCTTACCAGATGAGATGACCAAATGCAAAAACATTATGCATCTCTGTTTGGATGATAATGAAATAGAAGACATACCGACATCAGTAAAGGACTTGAGAATCCTTGAATCACTTTCAATCTGCAGAAATAAACTCTCAGTCTTTCCATTAGCGTTGATGCAAATTTCAACACTAAAATATTTGAACATGAATGAAAATAACATCGAGCAAATCCCATCATCGATAAAGGGAATGAAGGCACTGGAGGAACTAAGCATCAATGAAAATAGAATTTCCGCTCTTCCAAGGGAAATATCAAAATGTAAGAAGTTGAAGAAAATCTGTGTAAATGATAATGACATTGAAGATCTTCCCGAATCAATGAAAGATTTAACAAATTTAGAACTACTATCAATTGAAAGAAATAAACTCCCAGGCTTTCCAATCGTATTGCTGAAAATGTCGTTACTTAAATACTTGTTTGTGAAGGGAAACCGTCTCAGTCATATTCCATCTTCCATCAAAGACATGAAGTCGTTGGAGACACTTGACATTAGTCAAACGGGAATTTCAGTGATCCCAGAAGAGATTTCCCAGTGTTACACGTTGAGAGCACTGCGTCTAGATGATAATGCTGTAGAAGAATTACCAGGGTCAATGAAAGTGTTGAAATCTCTGGAACTAGTATCATTAGAAAGAAGCAAGTTGGTGGCTTTTCCTGCAGTACTAATGCAGATGTCATCAATGAAGTCTCTTTGCTTGAGTGGAAACAATATCAAAGAAATCCCACCATCCATTAGCAGGATGAAGGAAATAAAAGTACTAGAACTAAATCAAAATGAAATTTCATTCCTTCCAGAGGAGATAGCAAAATGCCAAATGTTGAAGAACCTCCTCTTAGACGACAATGCCATTGAAAGACTACCAGAACAGCTCAAGGAAATAAAAAGTCTAGAAACTCTTTCAATTAACAAAAACAAACTCTCAGTCTTCCCTAAAGTATTGTTGCAGATGCCTTATCTGAAATACTTGTCAATGAATGGAAACAACATCAAAGAAATACCAACATCAATTCAAAATATGAAGTCTTTAGGAAACCTCTATTTAAATCAAACTGGAATTTCCAGCTTACCAGATGAGATGACAAAATGCAAAAACATTATGTATCTCTGTTTGGATGATAATGAAATAGAAGACATACCAACATCAGTAAAGGAATTGAGAATCCTTGAATCACTTTCAATCTGCAGAAATAAACTCTCAGTCTTTCCATTAGCGTTGATGCAAATTTCAGCTCTTAGATACTTGTACATGAATGAAAATAACATCGAGAAAATCCCATCATCGATTAAGGAAATGAAGTCGTTGGAGGAACTTAGCATCAATGAAAATGGAATTTCCGCTCTTCCAAGGGAAATATCAAAATGTAAGCAATTGAAGAAAATCTGTGTAAATGATAATGCCATTGAAGATCTTCCCGAATCAATGACGGATTTAACAAATTTAGAACTACTATCAATTGAAAGAAATAAACTCTCAAGCTTTCCAATGGTATTGTTGCAAATGTCGTTACTTAGATACTTGTTTGTGAAGGGAAACAGTCTCAGTCATATTCCATCTACCATCAAAGACATGAAGTCATTGGAGACACTTGACATCAGTCAAACGGGAATTTCAGTGATCCCAGAAGAGATTTCCCAGTGTTACAAGTTAAAGGAGCTGCATCTAGATGATAATGACATAGAAGGTCTTCCAGAATCAATGAAAGAGATAGCAAAACTAGTATTACTGTCCATTACGGGAAATAAACTCACTGTATTTCCAGAGGTATTGGTACAATTGCCATCCTTAAAATATATGTACATGAAGGAAAACAAAGTTTTTCATATTCCAGCCCATATAAAATACATGAAGTCGTTGGAGATACTTGACATCAGTCAAACAGGAATTTCCAAGATTCCAGAAGAGATTTCCCAGTGTTACAAGTTAAAGGAGCTGCATCTAGATGATAATGACATAGAAGGTCTTCCAGAATCAATGAAAGAGATAGCAAAACTAGTATTACTGTCCATTACGGGAAATAAACTCACTGTATTTCCAGAGGTATTGGTACAATTGCCATCCTTAAAATATTTGAACATGAAAGAAAACAACATCAGACAAATTCCAGCCTCTATTAAAGATATGAAGTCATTGGAGGAACTCGACATCAGTAAAACTGGAATTTCAACACTTCCAGCTGATATTTCAAATTGCTACAAATTGAAGAAACTTTTAGTGGATGATAATGACATAGCAACCTTTCCAGAATCAATGAAAGACTTAACAAGTCTAGAATTCCTGTCAATTGAAAAAAATAAACTCTCAGACTTTCCAATCATGTTGGTGCAAATTCCGACTATAAAACACTTGTTTGTGAAGGGAAATAGCATCGGTCAAATTCCAACCTCTATTAAAGACATGAAATCTTTGGAGACTCTTGACATTAGTCAAACGGGAATTTCGACACTACCAGAAGACATTTCAAAGTGCAACAAGTTAAAATACATTTTAGTGGATGATAATGACATAGAAACCCTTCCAGACTCAATGAAAGACTTAACAAGTCTAGAACTCCTGACTATTCAAAGAAATAAGCTCTCAGACTTTCCAATGGTGCAAATTCCGACAATAAAACACTTGTTTGTGAAAGGAAACAGCATCAGTCAAATTCCAACCTCTATTAATGATATGAAATCTTTGGAGATACTTGACATCAGTCAAACAGGAATTTCAACACTTCCAGAGGATATTTCAAATTGCAACAAGTTGAAGAAACTTTTAGTTGACGATAATGATATAGAAACCCTTCCAGAATCAATGAAAAACTTAACAAATCTAGAACTCCTGACTATTCAAAGAAATAAACTCTCAGAATTTCCAATGGTATTGGTGCACATTCCAACTCTAAAATACTTGTACTTTGAGAAAAACAAGATCAAGCAAATTCCAACATCCATAAATCGTTTGGTGTCACTAGAGGAACTTGATTTGAATCAAACGGAAATTTCAGTGATTCCAAAAGAGTTATCAAAATGTAAAAAGTTAAAGAAACTCTGGGTAAATGATAATGGTATAAAGAACCTCCCAGAATCAATGAAAGAGATAGCATATCTTGAACTATTGACTATGCAAAGAAATAAACTAACTGTATTTCCAGAGGTATTGGTACAATTGCCATCCCTGAAATATTTGTACATGAACGAAAACAACATCAGACGAATTCCAGCCTCCATTAAGGAAATGAAGTCATTGGAGAAACTCGATATCAGTCAAACAGGAATTTCGACACTTCCAGAAGACATTTTAGGTTGCAATAAGTTGAAGAGGCTTTTGGTGGATGATAATGATATAGAAACCCTTCCAGACTCAATGAAATACTTAACAAGTCTAGAATTCCTGTCAATTGGAAAAAATAAACTCTCAGATTTCCCAATGGTATTGCTGCACATTCCAACTCTAAAATACTTGTACATGGCCGGAAATAGAATACGCCAAATTCCAGCCTCTATTAAAGAAATGAAGTCATTGGAGGAACTCGACATTAGTCTAACAGGCATTTTGACACTCCCAGGAGATGTTTCCCAGTGTCACACATTGAAAAAAATGTTGGTGAACGATAATGACTTAGAATCGCTTCCAGACTCAATGAAAGACTTAACAAGTCTAGAGCTACTGATTATTGAAAGAAATAAACTCACTGCATTTCCAGAGGTATTGGTACAGTTGCCATCCTTAAAACATTTGTTAATGAAGGGAAACAACATCAGACAAATTCCAACCTCTATTAAAGATTTGAAGTCATTGGAGACTTTTGACATTAGTCAAACGGGAATTTCGACACTTCCAGAAGACATTTCAAAGTGCAACAATTTAAAATACATTTTAGTGGATGATAATGACATAGAAACCCTTCCAGACTCAATGAAAGACTTAACAAGTCTAGCACTCCTGACTATTCAAAGAAATAAGCTCTCAGACTTTCCAATGGTATTGGTGCACATTCCAACTCTAAAATACTTGTTCTTTGAGAAGAACAAGATCAAGCAAATTCCAATATCCATACAACGTTTGATGTCATTAGAGGAACTTAATTTGAATCAAACGGAAATTTCAGTGATTCCAAAAGAGTTATCAAAATGTAAAAAGTTAAAGAAACTCTGGGTAAATGATAATGGTATAAAGAACCTCCCAGAATCAATGAAAGAGATAGCAAGTCTAGAGTTCCTGACTATTCAAAGAAATAAACTCACTGTATTTGTGCAGATGCCGTACCTGCGGTTTTTATATTTAGCTGGAAACAGTATTAAAGAAATACCATCTTGCATCAAAAACATGCGATATTTGGAAACACTTGATCTATCTCAAACTGGCATTTCAGTCCTACCAAATGAAATTGGATTATTGAGAAACCTGAAACATATTTCGCTAAGTGGCAATAGACTCAGGTCTTTGCCACGTTCTCTAAAGATGCTTACTAGATTAGAGGCCCTTGATGCCAACTCCAACGAAATAGATGTGATTCCAGATATTTTTGAAAATATGTATCATATCCCTGTTTTTGAGTTTGATGTATTCAAAATAAAGTATCCACCTGTACGTATCTGTGTTGGGGGTGCCAAAGCAATAGCCCAATTCTATAAGGACTACAGACATGAAGCAATTTGCGAATACAGCAGGACCCAAATCAATCTTTTAGGGGAGACAATGGTAGGGAAGACAAGTCTTGCGAAATGCCTCAGTATGGAAATCAAGGGACACACAGAGCATGAAGCAAATAGAACACAAGTTCTCCAACATTTTATTTGGAAACCAGAAGAAAACACCGAGTTTCAGATCAACGATTTTGGTGGCCACCATCTTTATAAAATCACCCACCACATTTTTCAAACAGAGAAATCAATCAATTTTATACTTTATGATGTGGCAAAGTACAAAGATACAGAATTTCAGCAGAACATTGGTTTTTGGCTGGAGAGACTACTTAGTAGTTATCCAAAAACATCAGAAGTTTACATTTTTGGTACTAAGATTGATGAAGTACCAAATAAAGAAGTAGGCAAAAAACAAAAGTCTGTAGAATGTCAAGTAGAGCTTATCAGGAAGAAGTTCCTCAAGAAAATTGAAGGGGAAATACTTGATTTACAAAGGCACTCCATAAAAGACCCCCTTGAAATATTTATGAGACTTGGGGATTTGGAAAGCATTCTGGATAGTATTGGAGATATGCAATTTCATTTTCATGCTATAAGCTGTAAAACAGGAGAAGGAGTAGAGCAAATCAACAACACCTTACGTGACATTGGATTAACTACAAGTGAACAAATACCAAAATCTTGGAAAGATTTGATAAGAAGTTTTCAGACATACTTCGGTGAAACACAGGTCTTGTGTGTAGATATCAAAGAACTTTTTGAGAAAGCAAAAGAAATACAAGACAGACAAAATCACTTATTAGGGAAGATATTCAGAACAATTTTTCAAGGCAGTGAAGAGTATGAACGAACCATTTGGCGCCAAGTTTATGATGTGCTTGGCCATATGCACCACTGTGGAGAGATCTTATGGTATAGATCATCAGAAATGCTAAAGTTGGTTGTATTTCCAAACATTCAAAGATTGATAGATGTACTCAAGGTAATATTTCACCACGACTTCCAAAATCTGAATCTTTCCGAAGTTAGGGATCTATATCCTTCTCCAACATCCTTTGAACATGATGTAGATTCTTGGAGACGATGTGGAAAAATGTCAAGGGAACTCTTGGAGAGGCTGCTGATATCTAAAGAAATGGCTAATGTCCCTGTTAATATTGTGAAACAACTATTGGTTGAATTCAATATATGGTATGTGTTTGAGCCTGAAGGATGTCTCAATAAATCAAGCCTTTTAATGCCTTGGTTTTTGAAAGAAAACAAGCCACAGGAAGTACACAAAAAATGGGAAGAGGTTCAAAATCGTGATGACTTGAAATACAATGTCACAGTTATCTTCAACTTTATTGATGACATTCCAGAAACATTCTTTGAACGAATGGTCGTACTGAGTGCTTCAACGGCTGCCTTACACAGTCATGATGTGTATATTTGGAAAAATGGCCTCTATTTCAAATCAAATTTAGTTAAGATTCTTCTTGAAGCTATTGACAGAGAGGACAACTGTCCTGGAGAGGCCACAGTAAAAGTCGAGAAAGAAGAAGATTTTCCTATCAGAATTTCTAATGAAATCCAACTCCATTCAAAAGCAAACAATATACTAGAGATATGGGATGTAGTGTTTCCCCTTCTTGAAAAGCTCTACATGTATATTGAAAATGAATGGCCTGGTATCACTTATTGTGTAGAAATGCTATGTCCACACTGTATCCAAAATAACATTACCCCATGTCAGGTCATACACCGGGAGTTCTTTGGGTCATTGTGCCCTGGAAGTGTGAAGATAGTCCAATGTAAGGAGGTTGACATTCCCGCTGTAATAGCCAGACCAGTAACTAGTGGCAAGTATACCTCACAAACTAAAGCCTGTTAAGAATTATACATTTTGCATCTAATGACCTATGCTTTTGTATGTAAAAGTAAACATGTGCCTTCTAATCAGAAAAGTATGGGTTCAGGGTTTTCCTAACTCTAATTCATATATACGTTATACAATAAATAAGCTGTTGTCATTATCTAAAACTTATAGCGTGACTAAAAGCTTTTAAAATCTCTCTAAAAACGTTCAGGTCAAATGTCTTGCACCCACAAAATAGGGACTGATAGTTATAGAATAAAACCTTGAGAAAATGCTTGAATCTGGTGCCAAACAATGCAAAACACATTTTCACAAAGTAATGGTTGGAAAAATATAGAGCCCATTTGCTATTTTACCACATACAAAAATAAAAGTCATATTGTAAAATGATATGCTTTAATGAAAAGGATTATACTAATCCTTTGTTTGACAACAATATATTACATAACTATCAGACCCTATATGATATCATGATAGTATGAAATGTCTTTTACTTGAAAATGTGAATCACCATAGAGATTTTTATCAAACTATTCCTTAGTAATTTTAGATTATCATGAAAGACAACGATTTTGTTTATGAGCAATATATTTTTCCTGATATGTCTTCTAAATGTTCCTTTCTTTTGATCTGTATTCACTTTATAGAAAAGTGCTCTCCAGGACAACGAAGAGAACTTCATATTTATGAAGAAATGTTCAAGAAAGGGAAGTATGAGAATGGTATGTTAATTTTGTCTCCTACTGAAACTATAATGTTATCTCATTAAAACTAGTAGTTCAGTAAATTTATAGGCAAGAAATAAAAAAAAGGCTCATCAGGCAGATGCTTATCCCCAGTTTCTTAAGCAAGAGCGATTGAGAGCTTTCATTCTCCTTGGACAAGATGCTAGTATATCACAGGTAACTTTCCCATAATTTTGCTGGCACCCATTTTATGTTTCCTGGGTAAAGAAGGGAAAATGGGAATAAATATCTTTCCAAAGACACAGACATGAGGCATGGCTTGGAATCAAATCCTACACCCTCTGACCTCTAGGGCCCATTCTTAAGCACTGAGAAATGACTCTCCCCCCAAAAATGGTAACAATTATTGAAAAACAAAGAATGACTATGGCACATTTTCATATTAAGAAAAAAATCAACTGGTGCTAAAGCCATAGAAAGTATATATTTGATAAATATGCATATATTTTTTTAATTGCAATGTTTTTAGGACCTCTGACCCAGAAGGTAATAGAAATGCTGGCCAAAGAGATTGGTCCAGAGTACACAAATATAGCTATCTACCTCAGTGTACCCATTGACAGGATACTGAAAATCAAAGCTGAACATTCAAGTGTAGATAGACAGATTACAGAGATATTCACCTACTTCAGGAATGAGTCAATTGATGATGGCAAGACTAATAAAGAATGCTTACTCTTTCTCATGGAAGCTTTGGATGGAAGTTATTGGAAATATCTCAATGAAACATTGAAACAAAGGTAAGTGCAACTTTGGCATACTGTAGTGACATCTTCTTCTTTGAGAATTGTTTTCAGAAAAAGTGACATTTTTTTCTTGGGTAAAAGTTAGAGACTATATTTTTTTATTGAGTATGATCATTACAGATCAGAAAATGTGAGTTGCCACTCTGGGGCTAGTGGCCAGTTCCGGAAAATTGCGAACAAAACCACTTTAATCATACCCTGAAAACCAAATATCTAGAAAATGCCCACAAAGTCAAGAAAAACTACAGATGAAACATAATATTATTCCATGTGATAGCTAACAGAGTTACCTTTTATTCAGTACGAAAAAAGTGTGCATTAGTCTAAGAATATGTTCACAACACTCCTTGTATTGGCATGAATGCAAATAAATTACTGCATGCCGTTTTTCATTTCATTCTTGAGTAAAAAGATTACTAAAATTAAATTTGAGTCGGAAAATAATTTCCTTTAGCAAAAAATATATTTAGTTATTGAAAATAGTTGGCAAATAAATGAGTGAGTGCTGTGATTATTTTCAGTCAGAATATTATCCCATTTATCCCTTCCTCCAAAATAGCCATATTGCCTTAATTTCGATTTTATATGACTTGGGTTCATGCAGCATATGTCACTAAATTCTTGTCCGAATATAATTAAACTCGATCTGCATGCATCTAGTACTTGTTCTATAATATGCAGCAAAATAATGGCTTTACATTACATTAAAACCTTGTTTGAGGTCAAAGTTCATGGTTAAGGTCAAAGTTCACAAAACCGCCTTTTGAAAATTTATTGTTCATCATTCTTTATCTGTCCTGAAAATTTGGTACCTTTAACACCATTTACACAATAAATGTATTGTATACGTTTACGTCCCCAAAAAGCCTGACTATTGGGCCTATACAAGTTTTCTGAGGGGGGTCTCAATAAAAGTGTGATCCATGCAAAGGTTTGTATAATTATAACTCGTTTAAATTTGTTATGCCATGATTAATGCACAAAAACGTGCAGTTCATGGTAGAATCTAAAATTTAGGTTATTTGTATATGTCCTAGGTTTTCAAAATTGTTTGATTATCCCATGTATGGATAGAAGTTATAGAACAGTCAGGCAGGACATCAATAGATCTTAAAGCGCTGTATACATATACGCCAGTAGCTTTAAGAGTTTGTGGGATAAAGTATAGGGTTGTAGTATACCAATTCCTCACAAATGTATACACGGCTTTAAGCATTGATTTTATGGCCGACTGTCAATTAGAAGCACTTATGGTACAATTTAAGATAAGTTTGCATAATCCATGTAAATCAGATAAACTCACTCCTTTCTGTCAAGTCAAAAAGGTCAAATGAAGTCTGATTTATGTTGTACCACAAAAAAAGAGGAAAATGCAACTTGACGACCTATTTTGGGATTTGGGATTTGAATGAAATTTTTCAAAATGTTTAAATTCCCTATCATTTATATTGCACAGACATGGCCAAATAATACAGTATTCAGGTGTTGATTTCTAATCTTCATTTACTTTTTCATTCATTATTTGTGATAATTGTTTGCTTTTGTGGGCAGATCAATATTTACTATTTCATTTGCATTGCTAACAGAGAAAATAAGCTGACTTTGTGTGTCTTTCCCATACTGGCATATGTATTTGGTTTGACCTTTCAAAATGACCTTTTGCTTTCAATGCTAACATTTCTGTCCTCTTGGCCGTTATAAGTTCTTAAATAATCCAAAAACAAACTACTTGAAAAGATGTTTTTTAAACTCATATTAAGTTTATAGTAATCTTTTTACTCAAGAATGAGATGAAAAACGGCATGCAGTAATTTATTTGCATTCATGCCAATACAAGGAGTGTTGTGAACATATTATTAGACTAATGCACACTTTTTTCGTACTGAATAAAAGGTAACTCTGTTAGCTATCACATGGAATAATATTATGTTTCATCTGCAGTTTTTCTTGACTTTGTGAGCATTTTCTAGATATTTGGTTTTCAGGGTGTGATTAAAGTGGTTTCGTTCGCAATTTTCCGGAACTGGCCACTAGCCCCAGAGTGGCAACTCACATTTTCTGATCTATAATGATCATACTCAATACAAAATAATTGTCTCTTGCTTTTACCCAAAAAACTAAAAAACTCCTTAACTAGAGCCTTTATATGAAAACCACTCTAGTCTAAATGTTTTCTTTATTCTACAACCAAATTACAAACAATCAAAACAACGACGTTTAGTTTGTTATCAACAACTTCTTCAGGTAGATGAGAAAAAATAAAATTAAGCTTTTCATGATGTTACGTGAAATAGAACTTGTTTAATTACTAAGTAGATGAAGAACAAGTTATCAATTCACCAACCTGATGAAACGTTTTCAAGAAATGTAGTGACATCTAGTGGCATGCTTGTTTTACAGTTTATATCAGATTTATTGTCTATTGCTTCATATTTCACAAACAAACGCTATAGTATAAATGATTATCATTGCATTTTATGTTTCAAAAATCGAACAACCCAAAAGATTCATTATCAGCTTCACCATAAAAGATAAAAGGAAATACAAGTAGAAGTTGGTTAGAAGTTGATAATTATGAGCTAATTTGGTGATTAAAGCATAATCACTTATTTCATTTCTAAATTTAAGCATATTAACATCAAAATTATTATTGACAATTAGTAGATTTAGTCTTGACTTTATTTGTGACATTTTCAAATATTTCAGCTTGAAAGATTTTGAAATGACTTGAAATTGCTGAAATCATTTCTCGAAACAAGACATTGTTAGCAGAAGAGGATGATAATGAAGTGAAATGAATGGACTAAATTATCATTTTATCTTACACAGCTAAGACACTGACTATGTCCTCATTGATATGCATAACACTAAACTCATTTTTTGACATTTTGAGAAAATCAAGAATAACTTTAGTAAACATTGTGAAATCATATATAACCCACAGTGAGCATGGGTTAAGCCAATGTATTGTAATCATATATAACCCACATTGAGCATGGGTTCAACCAATGTATTGTAATCATATATAACCCACATTGAGCATGGGTTCAACCAATGTATTGTAATCATATATAACCCACAGTGAGCATGGGTTGGACCAATGTATTGTAATCATATACAACCCAC